>JAAEAF010005219.1:0-184476 GCA_011037195.1 Triatoma infestans
TGTCGCCTCCCCCTCCCTCGAGCTTCCTAAATTAATTTTTCCAGAAAAATGTTTCAAATAAAAGTTGTAGTTTCTTTTTCAGCTGATATACTAAGCTTGAAGAAAATCGTTCAAGTCGTTTTCAAATAAATCGCAAAATAAAAAAAATACATTCAGTAAAAAGGTACCTCCGGTTAACGATTGTACCAAAAAGGTACTTCCGATTGTATCAATTTAAAAAAAAATTGATACAATCCCAATCCTCATTCACAGTAGAAAGCAAAAAAAAAAAAAACATCGTAAAGTCGTAAATATTGAAAATGTCCTAGCCATCAAAACTAATTGAATTAATAGTTGCTTATAGGCATAAATATAGTTTAGGAACTTGTATTACTATCTTTTACTAGATACACACATGACGTAGGTGTTAACTTTAGATATTCTACCTCAATATAAGATCTTATCGTATATATATATATACGTGAATAGGATGTTTACCTCGACTATAGTAACTAAAATAAGAGTTACCTTTGCCTTGGGATGTCAGAGAAATATGTTTTGAAAACTTTATTTCAACATATCTATATAATAATTATTGTATTGCCCCCACCCCCACTTCTCCTCCGCCGTTAGTTTTTTTTTTCTTTCTTTTACTGTTATGTAATTCTTTAACTTATTATCTTTTTGTATGTCTGCTCATCACACACCTACATACCTACAAAGAAAAAAACAATTTTTTTTTTAAATTTTTTATTTTTCATATTTCTTTCATTTTATTATCTCCACGCTTTCTAACATCTATTATTAAATTAAATTGTCTGATATTTTCATTTCTGTTGCTCAATAGTTATCAGTCTCGAAGGTTCTTTTTCTTCTTCTTCTTCCTTCCGTTTTACACTTCAACAATTCTCTTTACACTATAATGTTACTAATACTATTTTAATCCAAGATCATTGTCAATTGGATAGTTTATATTGTAACCTTATTATTTGTAAGAGTTGTCTGCCACTTTCCACATTAATGTTTAATGTGAAGCAGCGTGCAGTACGTATACACGTGCTGTTACTACTGCCTATACGTGTTTAAAGTAAAGTTTTATATAATTTCAGCCTCAAAAAAAAAAAATCTGATGGGAAACATTCACAAATTTACTTTAAGTAAAGTTCTTTAATTGACAAAGTTGCTTTAATTTTAGAATTTTTTTTTTTTTTTGGCTAAACAATTCCCGGCAAAAATCTCTATATTCCTAGTCACCATGCTGTAGGCCTCTGCCCGTCATTCCCTCCTCCACATCTTCTGACCTTCTTTTCCTTGTTCGGACTCTATTGTTCCTCTCCTCTGGAGTATACACTTTTCGGCCACCTGACGTCGTCCAGTCTCATTAGGTGTCCGAACCACATCAATCTCTTCTGATCAATTTTCGCCAGGATGTTATGCTGTACATTAATCCGCTCTCTGATCACAGAGTAATCAACAAAAATCCAAATACATAGTATTTACATTAAACTGCAAAACGCTCCCTCCTATTTACCTCAATAATATTCCTATTCCCATTACGAATCAAGTGAGATATCTCTGACTCTATCTGGAACCCTCATACTCGACTAAAACGGATAGACTGCAAAAACAGATACAAAATGTTTATAACGATTACTCGACAAACGCTCTAAACTGACACTAGCGAATAAAAGACAACTATACAATTCGTTGCTGGCACCCATATGGACATACGAACTGGAATTGTATGGGACAGCCAAATGAACTAACCTCAACCGCATACAAACTCTCCAATCCATAATCCTTAGAACCATAGTAAATGCCCCATTTTACGTCTCCAACCACACGATCCACTCCGACCTAAATATTCCATTTGTCTCTGATTTAGCCCAATCCCGCTACAATAAATTCCATTCCAAACTATCCTCTCACTACAATCCATTAATCCTCTCACTATCCTCCAGAACAATCCCTACCAATCCTCTTCGAAGACTCAGGCGGCGATGGCCCCGTGATCATTTAATTGCCTAACGTTGACCCCCTAGGTTGGCTGCCATACTGCTCTAATAGCTAACTTACGGCTACCAACACTGGATGGTCGCCGTTCAAGTTATCACACGCTAGTGCGTGCATGTTTATTGTATGTATTATATTATATATATGATGTATTCATGTACGCAATTTTCATTTTATCATTTTTGCTTGTAGCATTTGTGTATGCAGTTGCAAAATAAATAAATTAAAAAAAATTAAAAAAAAAAATGATCACAGAGTTGGGTATGTTATGTTGAATCCTGGAAATGCCACAGCATCTTCTCCAGAAGTCCATCTATCTCCTCCCCTCTTTTTTCCTAATTGTCTGGTGTTACGGCCACGTAGAGAATAGCACCCATGAAGAAAGCGTCAAATATTCTTTATTTTTGTCTCCATATGCACACTTTTATTCCATTGCACGAAGTTTATGAATGGTAATTAACTTTTTTTTCCTTGGGCTATTTTATGGGATATATCCCTGTCAAGTCGTGTGCCTTTTTCATCAATAAAAACTCCCAAGTATTTAAATTCATCACTCCGAGGAAATACCCAGTCATTAATGGAGAGTGAAGTCATAGATGCGTTAAATGCTATATATTTCGTTTTCTTTATTTGCTAATTTCCAAAACTCCATACGGAGTACCTTCTAACAGTTTCCTCAACATATACTCAACATCTTCCTCATCGGAAGTTATTACCAGCTGATCATCAGCAAACTGTAAGGTATGTAAAACATTGTTCCCTATCATTATTCCCGTGCTTTCACACTTTCTCTTCCACTCTTTAAAGGCCTCCTCCATGTATATGTTAAAGAGGGTCGGTGACAGGCAGCATCCTTGTTTAAGGCCTTTAATAATGGGAAAGCAAGAAGTGTCGTATGCTATATACCTTTTTTTCCCTACACCACGGAATTGGTAACTCTTAAGATGATAGAGGTCATACATTACAAACCTTGGTTTAGGATCAAGTAGCTAATATGCTACATTACAGAATGCATGACAATGCCAACCAATCAAGTCCAAAAATATTGATTCTGCAATTTAGAGATAAACCAACTGTCTAGCCCCAGAGTTCACCAAAGTTCTGGAAAAATGTTACAAATAAAAGTAATAAATAATATAATAATAGATCTGCATTTTAAAAATAGTTTCTTTTTTACGGGAGTCCCTGGTACAACTTAAATACAATTATGCATATTCGACTTAAAAGAAAAAAAAAAATCCGGTATGAAACTCTCTAACACAACTTTATCTTTCTGCAAAATTGACAAATTTTATAGTGACCTCACAATCAGAGGGGCGAACAGAGTCGGGTAACGGCATTATTCGCTGTTATTCAGATGGCTCTAGGCAGGAGGGGACTGGCCTGTCAGGAGCGGGAGCATGGTTGCAGGAGTTGGATACAGGGAGTTTGGTGGCCTTGGGTGGTATGGCCAGTGTCTTCCAGTCCGAGGTGGTGGGCATTATTGAGTGCTGCCGCCTTGTGGGGGAGTGGCAGGGAGAGATCAAAGAAGTGCGTGGATTTTCTCTGATAGTCAGGCCGCACTAAGGGCTTTGAGTAAGCCATGTAGAGTTCGAAATAGTGGGAGAATGTATGGAGAAGGCCTCAATGCTTAGCTCTGGGGGGAAGGTGATGTCTATTGGATACGGAGCGGGAATAGAGGGGCAATGAAGGGCAGATCAGTTGGGCTAGGGAGGGATCATCATTACCATTTTGTGTCCCTGTACCAGCCCTTGCCGTCACAAAGAAGTTTCGTGATAAACAGATTAGACTTTCGGAGATGAGAGTCTTGGAGAAATGCCGGGGGGGGGGGGACAAACAGGGGTGCCCTCCAAGCTAAAAGGTTTATAAACGCAAGTAAGCAGGGAATTTCGGAGTATCTCCTTGTCAGTAGGACAGGTTTGAGGACCTGGGTGGGGTTAGTGACAGGACCAAGTGATGTGTATGACCAAGTGTGTCCAGTCACTTGTTAACATAGGGAGGACGTGTAGTCCATTTGTCAGAACTGCGACGACGAGTCAGGGAAACGGTGTACCACTATTTATGTCAGTGTCCCCGTTTCGCTGGTACTAGGTTTCGCTGTTTGGGAGGGCACCATTTTCGCAGGATTGCCTGGGCTGTGTTTGAGATTGGAGTTTAGGGATATCTTGGGATATTGTAGACTAACCGGTAAGCTACCGGGGGAGATCAATTAAGGGAATATGGGGGTATCGGGGGGATAAAAGCTACATAGGCTTAGGTCCTACGCCATTAGGCACCCGGAATAATAATAATAATAATAATAATAGTAGTATATTAAATTTAATGAAATTCGTCAATCGAGAAAACTGAAAACAAAATTTCAGTAAAAATGCACTTCCGGTTTACTAAGTTTTTCAAAACTCGGAATTTTTGCCAGCTATTTATTTATAATTAATTTTGTTTAGATGGTAGAATTGTATAATCAATTAAGTTAGCAGTTTATAGGAAAACATAATCCGTTCCCCATCCGCCAGGAAGACCCCTTTAATAACTTTATCGGGAGAAATATTTCAAATAAAAGTTGTATTTCTTTAAGAAAGTCGTGTGTGGAAAAGCGCAAAAAAGTGAATAAAATCCATGCAGTGAAGTGTTACTTCCGGTTTGAGGAATTTTGACAGATAACTTATTGTCGGATCCCATGGTGAAACCTAAACAGAATGTCATGTTTGATGTTTCTGCGATTTTGCCTTTCTTTGAGCTATGCTGTACACTTAGACATACACACGCACCTCTTAAAAATGACACTATTTCTGGCTCAGAGATCCTCAAAACGTGTAATTCCCAGTGAAAACTTGATAACGAAAATTGGACACGACTACAACAAGAGAATGTATTATTAAAATCTCAAACATAGCAATTAAGAAGTTTATGAAAAATTGATCACACTTTTTTTTCAAATATTATGATTCCAGCAACAGATACCAATACCATAATATTCGTACTATTTATGTTCTCATCTTAAATTACAAGAACATAAAACGTAATTGTTCTTATTGTAAGGCCTGGAATAAGATTTAGAAGTTCCTCGCTGCATTTTAAAATTGTATTGATATTATCAGAAAATTGTTTAGTAATATCGTAAAAATCTGGTTTAATGCCCTCTGTTAATGCAATTCGAAGATCTGGTTCTAACATTAATTTATTATGGGCACAGTGAGGCTTTGGATAGCGTAGGGTTTCCCTCCCCACAGGCAAATAATAATAATAATATTAATTTATTTAGTTTCAATTGTTGTTATTGCGCAAAACGCTACTTAACTTCGTTCTTTCTCTCATGGCAGAATGGCTGAATAGCCGAATTCATGGCGTCGGAGAAAAAAAAACCTGTTAAAACATGTTACAATGTTAATAAAATAATCTATTGTTTTGCGTTTTCGAACACATACAAGGAATTGGAAGGAATGTTGAGTTTAAATGAATCTCTTGAAATAAAACTTTTCAAATGATTTAGAAAAATATACGTATAAAATCTATATTTATGGAATAAATGACTCATATTTTTTATGTATCAGAAAAGATTGCTATGTTTCCACCATAAATAACCTAATTTCTGCTAAATTTCCCGCTACCCGCAATTTGAATTGGTCCTTGTAAGATCGCAAGTGATCGTAAGCCTACTTCTTCGAGAAGATGACTGTAAGATTAAACAGACTGCGAACAGGACACACATATAGTATTTTGAAGGGAAACTTGGCGTACCCACAAATATCACTTTGCGCACTCCCTGGGCTACGCGTAGACCACTAAAATAAAAAAAATAAATACATCTTATTAAAATATGGATGGGTCCACAATGCTAGATAACATCTGGTATTTTATCCTTCGTAGCATGCATATTTCTTGTATTGCTGACCAGTTTCGGATTTTCATCTATCCTGCAGGATTTATCAATTTCCTGCAAAGAGTGCACTTCAACGCAATGTTTCTGTTACACACGACAATTGGTTTGTTGATTGTAGTATGTATGTGCAGGAGGTTATAAGGTATGTTACTATGTGTGAGTGTTTAATGACAAAATGGATCTATTATAAATTAAAAAATATTGTATAATAAATAGGATGTTTTGAAGGATACTTTATAACTAAATTTTAATAGTGGTGTTAAGTATGCTCAGTGTTTTATCAAGTCATTTTTATTTGGGGGGGTGCGATAAAAAATTTCAGGAGTATACTATATCAATAAGAATAGATAAAGTTTGAAGAAAGGCAATGCAAAGTTTAAGAATAGACAAAAGCTTGTAAAAAATAAATAAATAAATATGAAATCCAAGCAAGGTTAATACAAGAAAATATGTAGGTAGGTGATATGTAAGAAGGTTGGCAGCAAATGGCAAATTGGAGATGACATTAAAGAAACAATAGAGAAAAAATCAAATGTAAGTATTTGTTTTTATTTATCATGGTTATTTTGAAATGATATTAATTTATGTTTAAATTATATTAAGAATATGTTGAGAGAGATTTCTTGGTGGCATTTAAGGTACGTATTTTGTTTTAATAATCTTATTAAAGTTGAAATTGTCAGAAAATCTTAATGAAAGAAAAATTGTCTTCAAAGTTTCTAATAAAAGTCTTCACTTAAGATATACCTTGTTCGTAAAAATCAAATTAAATTTAAAGATTAAAGTCCTGCGATCTTTTAAGTAATTATCGGATTTTAAAGTATAGCTGGAGAAGTTGAAGTGAATCACTAGTAAAGTATATGTTATAAACCTCAGTAATCTAATTTTACGGTTTATATTACAAAACATACAATTTCTTTCAGATTTGTAAGGTTTCAATTATTACAAAAAATATTTGTAAAAGAAATATTCCAACTTCTAGAAATTTTTTGACAAAAATAAACAGAAGTTGTAGCTATAGATTGGTAAAAAAGTAAAAATGATAATTTCATGTGAATAGAGATATGTAAACTACTAGTGTTATAATTATTATCACAACAACCATTTTGAGAACATAATTTTAGTGTCAGTAGTTAATAATAACATTGATTGTTGAAATTACTTCTTGTAATTAGTGGTAGTAATTTATATCATTAATATAATTTTATTAAATAACAACCAACATTATCTGTTAATTACGTATTAAGACAAACAAAAAAAAAATGTCCTAATTAGAAAAGATTGATGACCTTGTATGTAATAATATTTTGTCTAAGATTTTGTTTACAAAATAATAAACGATAACATATTCATGAGTTGTTTAGATATTTCTAATAAGGTTGTTATTTAGGTTATCTGCGGTATGTATTTTTAATTAGTTAACATATATAGGTGATTGCAATTGTTTTCTATCTGTGAATTATTTCTTCATTGACCATTTATTTTTATTATGTGAGACAATGTCAAGGAGTGATTGGGCTTTAAGTCTGTAATTTTATCTTATACTTAAAATTGAATAAAGAAATTTAGGAGAGAATGTAATAAGTCTAAACATTTTTATAAAATAAAGATGCATGAGTGACCAAGTTAAATAAAAAAGAAAAAAAATATCTGGTGTGAAACACTCATATAGTATGACAAATTTTCTTTGAACTTCACATTTCGCTCATTTTCCCCTAATATAATTATAGAGATGGTGGTGGGGGGAAACAAGTGCCAATGTAACCAAACCAGGCATTATATTGTAGACCAGAAGTTCGCGCCAAGTAAACTGAATCATTAGTCCATAGTTGTTCGTCACTTGCATCCACTCAACATGTTTCTTTCGAATAGACAAATTTCTCGCCGCTCCACAGAGACAAATTTGGCTTGTCTTTTGAAGTACATAATGGGTGCATTTAAAGTAAGACTACCTCGATTTTAAAAAGGCATTTGACAGAATTTTTCATGATATCCTGATTCGAAAATTACTAGCAATAGTGGTTTACTATTAAAATGGTCACGTTCTTAATTTAGTGGATTGGATTCAGATTGTCAAATCGAACGGAAAATTCTCTAGAGAGATACTGGTGGTGACTCGGATCGAAAGTGGGCCCCTGGCTTTTTCTTATCTATATAAATGATCTACTGGCCAACTTAGAGGGCATTAAATCATTAATTTTTGCTGATGACTCCAAACTGTTTTTGAAAGTGATTCTAGAGATGACTCTATAATATTTACAGAATAAGCTTTCAGAGATATTTAATGGTGGTCAGGTAATCGTATGATAAAAATTGATAAATGTTCCGTCATAACGTTCTCCAGGAAGGAAATGCATTTCAGAGCCAGTTACTATCAGGGCGAGTTAAAGGTCAAGAGAATTGAAATTGTGCAAGATTTGCGTGTCCTACTGGACTCAGTTCTGACTGTGAGTTCCCACATAGATTACGAGTATGTATGCAGGGAAGCATCCAAATTTCAAGGCTTTCTCTGGAGGCACTGCAGGAAAATTGTTGACGTAAAGGCTCTATTGGTTTTGTACAACTCTAGTCCGTTCGAAGCTCGAATATGCAACTATATGGTCTCCATACACTGCTGAGGGCATCAAGAGAATCGAAAGGCTTCAAAATAAGTTTGTCTACTTTCTGAAGAGAAATTGAAGGCTATCAGAAGAAACTGTATTGGAATCATTGGAAGATAGACGATGCCAGAAAGTCCTACTATTTATATTCAAACTGTTTAATGGAGATATAGATTGAATTATTAGCAATGGTTAGACCAGTCTCATAGCAAGTCCATGTACCTACAGAGTCTATTTAACTCCGCTGCAGAAGCTGGAATAACTTAATTCCCTCCGAGAAGGATTTAATTTATATTAATAAAAACTATATTAAACATAGTTGCATCTATTAGATTGTTTATGTGTTGTTTATTTATTTTTTATTTAGTATAATCGTATTGATATTTTTACTTTCTCTTACTCCTAGTAAGAGGAAGTATTGTAATCGTGTCAAATTTTCGATATCGAGTTTTCATCGGAAATATCCGTTTTGAGGTCCCTGAGTCCAAAAAAGTGGTTTTTAGCAAATGGCCTGTGTGTGTGTGTGTATGTATGTGTGTGTATATGTATTTGAACAGCATAGCTCAAAAAGGAAAAATCGTAGAAAGTTCAAACTTGATATTCCGTTTAGGTATCACCATTGGATCTGACAGTCTGGTTATCTGTCGAAATTCCACAACCGGAAGTACCACTTTACTAGTTGGTTTTTTTATTTTTTGCAATTTTCTCAAAAATGGCTCACACGATTTTTTTCAAACTTGGTACATTAACCACACATACAAAGAGCTACAACTTTTATTTGAAACATTTCTCTGGAAAAATTCATTTAAGGGCACTTTTGGGGGAGATATTTGTATGCGTAGTTTATATAGGAAGTTTCAAGAAAATCGTCGGAGCCATTTTTGAGAAAATCGGAAAAAAGTGAAAAATCCAACTAGTAAAGTGGTACTTCCGGTTGTGGAATTTTGACAGATAACGTAATGTCAGATCCCATGGTGTTACCTAAACGGAATATCAAGTTTGAACTTTTCTACGATTTTTCGTTTTTGGGCTATGCTATGCTGTTCACATACACACACACAGAGACCACTTGCTAAAAACCACTTTTTTGGACTTAGGGGACCTCAAAACGTATATTTCCGGTGAAAACTCGATATCGAAAATTTGACACTATTACAGTACTTCCTCTTAATAGGAGTAAGAGAAAGTAAAAATTAAATTAGGTAGTTCTGTGGAATTTATGTTGTTGAAATTCAAATGTTACATGGGGTTGAATAAATATTATTGGCACTATCTTCTGGCTACATTGTAATTCATTTTACTATATGTCTGGATAGGTACTCGTAGATGACTGGATAGGTACCCCCACCACCACTGTTTTTCTGAGTAAAATTTAAAGTAAAAAAAATCTGTCACTTTATATAGTAATTGTATTTACAAGAGAAAAAGAAGGTCACGTGACTGTTTCATAATAGGTTTTACCAAATTTTGGTTAGTAAACGGAATATCAAAGTTCACTGCGATGATTTATTTTTAAGTTTTTTGAAGAATAAGTTACAAGTTTTTTTTCAAAGTTTGAAACGGACAAACACAGCATCAATGGAAGATTCAAAACTCCTATAGATAACAACAAAAGCATCATTATTTTCTATAGAGACAGACATTTTGAAAGCTTGACAAAATTGTTAAGTCCTCAATAAAGAAAACATTGTGGGAGGTATATATTATTTTAGCAATAATAATGTAAAGTATGGTAGTAAATCCTCCAAAATAATCTTTTCCCAAGTTTCCCTATCCAGTGCCTCGTTCTCCATCTTCTTACTCCTAACTTTCTGAGATATCATCTTCGACATCATCCAGCCACCTTCTTTTCAGCCTCCCCATCTTTCTTCTTCCTTCGGGCCGATCTTCATATAATCTCTTGACCATTCGCTCTCTGCCCATTCTTATAAGGTGCCCTTATCCATTCCAGTCTCCTCACCTTTATCTCGGGTGCTTTGTACTAACTTTTTAGCTCCGAATTAGTTTTAATTTTCCAAACCCCATTAACGAAGTTTGGGCCGAAAATTTTTCTTTCCCAAAATGCGAAGCAAATTCTCTTCACATACATTTAAAATCCAAAACTCAATCTGGACTCATAACCACGGGACGGATCATAATCAGTCCTGAGGACTGAACGTAGAGCAAAGACCCATCTGCTGCCGGCTGCTATTCTTTTATTTCCCTTGCCATGTCCCTCTGCTGCGTGAACATGGCTCCTAAGTATGATGCTTTCACATTTTCATTGGCTTTTCCATTTATTCTAACAGTTTGTGACCGACAGATTCTATTGTCATATCTAGATAACAAATATTTAGTTTTGTCGAAGTTCAATCTTCTACCGCCTTCATAGTTCTTCCTATTAGAACAACATCATCGGCGTACGCTAGGTATTGCATGGAACGATTAAAAATCGTACCATTGGGATTCATATCCATTTGTCTTATAACTTTTCTAGCGCGAGATTGAATAAAATGGTCGACAGTGCATCTCTCTGCCTGAGACCTCTACTTGCACATTAACTTGAGCGGCCGAGTTTTGAAGATATATCTTAACTAAATTAACAATTTTGGAAGGGATTACAAACTCTTGCAGGATTTCAAATACATTCTCTCTATATAAATTGTCATAAGCCTGCTTGAAGTCTATAAAAAGGTGATGCAGATCTATGTTATACTCATAACACTTTTCATGCATTTGATAGTAAATCTTATTATTATTAAATTAGCGATTAGTGTTTCTGTTATAAATAGAACTACCGTCTCATGTTCTAAAAAAGTGATTTTTTTTTTTTTTTTTTTTTTTAAATAAAAATATACATAGTAATGATTTAGAGAGAAATAAGTATGCAGACAACACATGAATATGTTTTAGAAATTATTATTTAGAATTCAAGAACTGAAGAAGGGTAAGTGTATAGAGATAAGAAAAGTTTCTATCATGACTAGACATTAAATATAATATGCCGATTACTTTTTCTTTAAGCTATAAAAATTGACTAATGCTATAATTTATCTTATTTATTTAAATAGCTAATTATTACTTATGTCTTTTTTTTATTACAGACTTACCTTCAACTATAAACTGCGATTTGCAAAGAAAAGCAAACTTTACCATTTACTTTACTTTAAGCGGATATTGTCTTTGTGGCATAGAGGGGTTGTGGTATTTCCTTGAAATTTGTCGGCATATGTAATGAAAAACATGTTTTTATTGTCTCAATATTATAATATTCTAACTAAAAGTTAAATTGAATCAAAAAAAAAAATTAAGCTAGTTAATTAAAAGAAATTAGTCTTCTTTTAGTGATAACTAATATAACCAAGTAAATTTACTGCAGTTAGTAACAAGCACGTGGCTGAAATATCTGCACCTGGACCGTATGCACCAGATGTTTCGTCTCGCCATGTTCTTGTGGCCTGGACTCGTTGTTATTTCCTGCCTGTATCCCCTCCCGACAATGTAACAGGGTTCTTTATTGGCAATCTTTTTTGTTTAAATAATATAATTGCTACCCTTATAATATGCAGTAATCATTTAATGCTTTAATTAATAATAATAATAATAATTCTAAAAATAATGGCTTTGAAAATATTTTTAATGCCATTACTAAACATCTGTCTGATAGAATACAATAAAAATTTGAGTAAGGGGAAGAACCCTACTCATATATTTTTAGGATATTGTTTTCAAAAATATATATAGAGGGATTCAGGAGATGTTTGAAACCGACTCATGTCACAGTACAAGAAAACAAAAAAAAATCTGGTGTGAAATACTCACAGTACATTCTCTTACCTGTTTGATACTGTTACACATTCACAGCAAAAAAATCCCGGCCACTTGAAAAATTTACTATTCGATATATAGTTTTCAATTTTTTAATATTTTTTATCGTTCATAATGTTTTTAGGTTAACTGATTTAAACTGTGTTAACAAAATATAGTATAAACTGAATTTGCTCTGTGTAAGTCTGTGTTATCACACTGTCTGACAAACGCATCCTGAAGATGGGCGAACGCCCAAAACCGGTCGATGACCACAAAATGAAGCAGGCTACCACGGAAAATGTCTCTGATGCTTTCCAGCTGTGCGAAACCAACCACCACAACAACCGTCAAACCTTGCTCAATCAATCTCCTTCAAGTTGTTCTCTAAGAAATTTGAACACTTAGAACTTCTTGGAGGCGATGAACTACTTCAACAGCTGTAAGATAATGATTTCTTAAAACAGTTAGTGTCAAAAAACGTTCGTCCCGCATCAAATCAGTGGCCCTTGGACGCCTTGAGCCTGGCTATCTCGAGTATGAGCCTGTTTCTCTGTAATGGTGCACTGCATGTCGCATAGTTTGGTAGGGAACACCAATGGTTGCATATCTGATATCTGCGGCCATGCTAAAGAACGTGCGACATCCTCTCGGCACTAAGGGGCATTTTGAAATTCGAATTTTTAATTTTAATTTTCCCTAGTTACGGAAAGCGGACGAATAAAAAATAATAACTGAACTCAAACCAGTAAACATTTGTGAATTATTTAATTTTTTTTAATACCACAAGTATAATGTACAAAGTCCAATTTACTCTATAAATGTTAAATATTAATTGCCTAACCAAAATAACTGGTGAACACAGACCAAATAATATTATATTATTTATTAAATTTCATTTTTTAAATGGCCGGAATTTTTTGCCGTTGAGTGTACATAAAATGACAAATTTTCTTTAAACTCCAAAAATCAAAAAAGAAAATTTTAAATTTAGAACAAATTCTGTGGATATTACTCAAATATTAAATGATTTATTTCAAATGCTTTTCATCTCACGAAATTGTTTTATTACTTGAAACAAGCTGTGATACTCAAGTTGAATTAAATTTGCATCTACAATTCTTTTTAGATTTTATATTATTTACGACATATATACATTAAAAGTAGAGCTAATTCTTACAAAAGGTGCGGCCATTTCAGCGCAGGGATTTTAGGTCGCGATAAAATATTGTTCTGCGTTAAAAATATTAAAATAAATAAATAAATAAATGCGCCTACTATATATATGTTGTATATAATGATAATAAGGTCTGTCTAAATATGTATGAATCAAATAACATGACATGCATATTTTTTTTATTCATTCAAAAAGCAGTAAACACGCAAATCTGTTATTTATACGAATTTTTGTCTATTGTTACCTTCTCTTACTGCCATAAGAGGAAGTATTGCAATAGTGTCAAGTTTCAAAACTGAATCTTTTTATTAACCTGCATTTTATCTGTAAGTTCCAAATATCAAATTATAAAACAGTGATAAGAGAAAGAGCTTATTAGTTAATAGAAGACCCTGAGCCAATTAAAAGAAAAAAATAAAAAGAATATTTTATACCAAAATAGGTAAAAACAGGTATTTGAATGGTATGAGTGAGTGACTGTATGATGTTTCTTGCAATTCCAACAAATCAAATAGTTATTTATGACGCATAAAGTGACTTCATCTGTTGCAGATTATTTCTGATAAATCAAACATTTGATAATTAATTGTCACTCAATAAACTCTTATGCTAAAATGGGCATATTTCTTTACTATATTTTTACTTATTGAATACTTAATTTGTTGACCTTAAATGCCTTTTACAAAATTTTAATTTATAAATAACCTGTTTTATTTAAATGAATATCAATTTAATTCCACCAATCTGTTCTGTCTATTTAAGGAGTCTTTTTATAAATTTAACCTCAGTTAACAGATGTTAAGTAAGTAAATAATGATATTTGCAAATATAAGGCAGCATTATGGAACCTAGTAAGCTTTATCTTCAAGCGTTGAAGAATTAAACAAGTTTTTTCAAAGTGGTTGGTTGGGTACGCTACGCTAGAAAATGTCAGAAATTTTTTCCTTGGTTAGCCTGCTTGATTTTGTGGTCAACAGTTGGTTTTGGATCTTCGCCCAAACAATGTCTTGAGGTTGATGATACTAATAAAATGAAGCAGACTAACACAAAATATATCTCTATTTTCTTTTCTGTGAACATATTTAATTTTAAATCAGTGCAATACTCCAGTATTGGCTGATTAGCCTATATGTATTTTCTAATTTATAAAATGCTATTCCTCAGCAAGCCATTATGTAAATAGCATATATTTTTCCTCACGTTTCCAATTGATGCCATCTCAATGTCAGGGTGTTTACTTCAACAAACACCATAAAATATATTAAATGTATATATCTAAGCCACACTTTAATTAATTATATAAATGCTTCATACAAAACTAATATAGAGTCAAATTTTGGTAGAAACTAAAGAAGTAGGGAAGAAAGTAATAATAAAAAGATAAAGTTAATTAAATTTTGGTAAATAAAAAAATAGAAATATTATTAAATAATAATTAAAGCAGCAGAAAAATCTATGTTTTTAAAAAAATTATAAAATGTTTAAATGCATGTGGTTTCACTAAAGCACTTAAACCAGTCACAAGGCATTTGATCCCTGCAAGATATAGGCTAGTAATAAGACTCTATATCCAATGGTCAGATATATATTTTGAAATTTTCAAAAAAGAAAGAAGACTAGCATTATGAAGATCTGTCAGTGATTTTGGTAATACCTGAAAATCCGACAAGAAGGTTGAATTAAATATTAAAGTGGCCCTTTATCTGTAGTCGGTATACCATGTTTCAAGAAAATCATTGGAGCCGTTTTTGAGAAAATCGTAAAAAAAAACTTAAAACAAATTCATTCAGCAAAATAGCCCTTCCGATTACCAATTTTCACCAAAAACTAATTGTCGGGTACCATCTGATAGAACAAAATGTCAAGTTTCGAACTTTCTTCGATGCCGATCACAGATAGAAAGACACATACACGCACATAACAGAGAGAAAAAGAAGAATTTCTAAAAACAACTTTTTGTGACTCAGAGCACTTAAAAACGTTTATTTGCGGTAAAAACTAGATATCTAATATGATACAATTGCAATATGTCTAATACCAGAATAAGTGGAAGTAAAAATATTTTGAAATAAGCAAAAATCTGTTGGTTGGGGCCAAAGAAAAAAACTTTTTATCTTTAAAAGTTTATTTGACGTTTTGGACACCCTTGGTGTCCTTTCTCAGGAACTACATAAACAAAACAAAGAGAAATACAGAAAATTGCATAATAAAAACTAGAACATTTAACGATTAAAAAGTATTAAAAAGATACGATACCTATAAAGTTAGGAAGAATAGAAAGTTGAATGTTAGAGGAGGTTATTGTTTGGTTATGGAGTAAAATATTACTTGCAAAGAAGACAGATTTAATCGTAAATCATTTAAAGATATAAAGTTATTTCTTTGGCCCCAGCCAACAAAGTTCTGCTTGTTTGATTAACAATGGCCAAACATAACTTTGTTTATATTAAAAATATTTTGATTTGATCAAATAACAAATATACTCAAAAGTTATGGGGTAGTTACTCAAATACTTTGTGGCAGTTTACTTAGTAAGAAAGATATACCAGAGCATAAGATTTTAAAACCTGAATCTTTCATTCTCTTTTCAAGTCATACAGATTATAATGTTCGTTTATATTACAATGTTAATTTTTCTTTTTTTCATTAATCTATTTACATTTTTTTTTAAAACATGTTAAGTTGTACATAGATTAACAATAAATCATGAACACAATTTTATATTAGCTGGAAAATTGTAATAAATAATTAAAAATATGTACTTATATAGACAATAAAAGTTTAAAAGGCAATAAAGCAAAAATAAAAATCACTTAAGAGGGTGCCCTATGAAACACCACATGGCCTCCCCTCCTTCAAATATGTAGAGAAAGACCCCTTCCCAACTCGATAATGCAGCAGTCATCCATCTCCATAGGCCACTGGACCGTGTTACAAACACCGGCATTCACTAAACTTAAATATAATATTCACGCTGTATTTACCATATGATTTTTGAAGAAGGTTACAGAATTGTTCATACAGTTTGTTTTATTGTTTGTTTGATTTATTTTGTCTATAGTGTTTTTATAAATTATTCTTTATAAGAGTGTAGTGGTTGGTGCAGTTTTTATTGTATTTTTTTTATTATTATTTATGTGGGATACTACAGAGTTTTAAAAGGTAAGATGAATTTTGTAATGAGTTATTTGCTTATTTAGAGCTTGTTTTAATCTTTTCACTATTAACAAAGGTTTGAGTTAATATATATCCAGAAATATATATCTTAAGGTCCCCTGAGTAAGAAAAATAACATTATCTGTGTATGTGTGAATCAAATATTTCAAAAATAAAAAGTCACAGATAACTCAAACTTCATAATCCCGTTTAGATTTCAAACTTCATGAAAAAATGAAGTGACAAGGCAGGCAGTAAGGTTTTTGCCAAAATCCATCAACCGAAAGTGCAATTTGATTGATTTTTTTTTTTAACTTCGTATACACATAAATTCATTTCATTTTATTTTTGAAGAATTTTTTCATAATTTTTTTGAGGGGTTCTGGGGAAGTAGTCTAATGTACTATTATTTCAGTGTTACGATTCAATTACCTATAACCCATATATAATATAGATGAATATGAAGACTGAAATAGTTTTCTTTGTTCTTTAGAATTTTTTCAAAAATGGCTGTAACGATTTGCTTTAAACCTGGGGAACGCTATTTGTACAATATACCTTTTATTTGGAACATTTTGCCGGATTTTAAGAGTTTTTTAGACATTTATGACGTTCAGTTTTTAAATGTTATGCAGGTTTGTTGGAACTTCAGTGTAAATCACTGCAAGTATTATTCTCTACATTGAAACCTGAGACATATACCCACACAAATATCTCTGTGTTAGGTTTAAATAAAAATTGTTTCTGCATTTAAAAGCAAATTTGTCAATTTTTATTAATTATATAATAAGTATTGTATTAAGACTAAAGTTCTGTGAATGTTTTCATATCAGATTTGCCACAAATTTTACACAGCTAATTATTGAATTAGTGTGGACGTTTTAATTTGTGCAGCCTCTGCTGTCATAACTAAGATGTTTATCACTCTTGAGATAACCTAATTTTGGTTTATAAGAGAAGTCTATGTTAGCTAAATATTTGTTGAATCCGTAACTTCAATTCAGAACTTTTGGAAACAAGTTTAGCTGATATGAACTTTGAAACATCTCGATTATTCTTTATTTATGACTTCAGTTATATCTAGCTGTAATAATGAAAAAAAAATTAAATTCACCAGTAGAAAACATTTATTTTCAAAAACAATTTATTCAATTTGGTTAACCATAATAAACAACACATAACGATCCTAAATCCTTTAGAAACCGTAAAAAATAAAACTGAATTTTTTGTTAAAGCTTATTGAAAAAACATTTTTATAGACATTTGTTTAAAAAAAAAACCAGCCACATTTAAGGTTTTTTAAACATAAATAGGATTAAGAATGGATTATCTCTTTCTTATCTCTGAAAATGGAATTATAAAGTATAATCGTGTCATATTTTCAAAATTGAATAATCATTGGATATTTTGAGTATAAGGAAGGTTTTTTTTATTATCCTTTCTCCTCTTTAATGTGTGTGCTTTGTTTTTTGGCCAAGTATGTCATTAATGAACAAATTTGATATTATGTTTAGAGATTATACCAAGAGATTTGACGATGTCTAAAAGTGAGGTTATAATTTTGTTTTCTTTTTTTTTCGGCTACAACTATTTTTATATAGTTAAAATACTAATTGCACTCATGGAGACTGATCACTATTAGTAAGGAAGATTACTTTTTAGGGATTCTGAAGTGACCTGTTTATTATAATAAAATAAAAATATTAATAAATATATTGGGGCGGGTGTTGGTGTAGTGGTTATGAGCATGGACTTGTAAGTGGGAAGACCCCAGTTCGAGTCCCGCGTATATAACTGCTAAATTTTATTATATTGGTATAAAAAATGTTTACAGTAAAGTAGGTGCTTCCGCCCCCATCCATGACACCTAATTTGGCAGTTGGGCGTTAAGCCCGCCTGAAAAAATAGGCATTACTTTATTATTAATAAATATACATGTCAAAGCAGAGGTTTATTCCGAGATGGTTTAAATAAAACTCAAGAAACAAATTATTTTGGTATAATTTAATTTGTTTTTGTTGGGCATATTATTAAACCGGTATATTAGATCATTTTCATCGAAAAATAGGGAACAAATGAAATGAAAAAAAGAAAAAAGAAGACTTGATTAGATCATTGTGAAGTCCCCTTCAGTTTTTTCTCTCGTAAAGTAAAACAGAAAACGTCGCGGTTGTCAGAATAACACGTGATTAACATATGAAAAGCCTTATAATTGAATAGTTAGTTATTTTAATCATGCCAATGCCAAATAAAAAATAAAAAATCTGTTAGTGTAAGAACACATATTGTTCTCATTATGCAATGTTTAAAATACCTATATGAGATTTTACAGAAAGTGGGAAGTAACTGGAAGATTAAAAAAATTAATTTTAAACGGAGATACATGTTTTAAGGTTCCTAGGAAATAAAAATAGAAGTATTTTAGTTTTGTGTGTGTGTGAATGTGCGAGTTTCACAGATAAAAATTGATTACTATTATTTGAAACATTTTTTTCACAGATGAAAAATTTCAAAGTTTTTATGGTGTTCAGTGTTATAGGCGATCTCGTGTAAGACTACAGAGTAATCACTTTTACTACCTTGCTGAGTAGGTGTTCTTATCCCCGCCCCCCACCTACAGCAGAAAGAGAAATTCATGTCACTGTTTCACATCAGATTTTTACATACTTCTCTTACTATTTGTAAGAGGAAGGAAGTATTACGATCGTGTCTAATTTTCGATATCCACTTTTCACCGGGAAATATACGATTTAAAGTCCCTTGAGTTTAAAAAAGTGGTTTTTAAAAATAGATGTGGGGGGGGGGAGAAAGGAAAAATCACAGAAAAGTTCAAACTTGGTATTTTAATATAAGTGGCAACAGGGTTTTGAACAAAATCAATAAACAGGAAGTACCTAATTTATTTCCGATTTTTTAGTTTTGTGAGATTTTCATCGAATAACTATAAACATATTATGAAACTTTCTATGAAACTTTATTATGATACATTTATTTTGAAACATTTCGCCGGAAAAAATCATTTAAGAAGACTTATGGGAGGAGGGACGTATTATGTTTTTTTTTTCTAAAGTGGTATTTTAGTTAATTAATACATTTCCATCATCTAAATAATATTAATTATAGTTGATTTTTTATGTGTAGTTTTTTTTGGCTGTTATTATTTTAATATTTTACTGAGATGATGAATTTGAACCTTATTACAGTCATAATTCTATTTTATTTATTTTTTCATTATTTTATATTACAGTCTTAACCCAACGTTTCGACACTACACGTGTCATTGTCTAGGGATGTTTTTTACAAATACTCTGTTAAAATTTCCAATGTAGTATATTGTAACTAATACCAAGGCCTCGTTATTATTTTTATT
The DNA here is from genome assembly GCA_011037195.1 of Triatoma infestans. NCBI lineage: Eukaryota > Metazoa > Arthropoda > Insecta > Hemiptera > Reduviidae > Triatoma > Triatoma infestans. Next base: position 19,962 of record JAAEAF010005219.1, read on the forward strand.
ATTTAGATTTTTGATTTTGTAACATTGATGTGTTTACAGTCCTTTGTTTTTTATATTTATGTTAAATTACTCAAATTTAGTCGCCTTATTTGTCGTATTAAGTTTGTGACCATGTAGTTTCTATTTTATTCATACTGAGTTTTGTTTTTTATTTTAATGTTTTTGGTATCTATAGCTGTAATATTTGAGTCACCTTACTAAATCGAATGAACATTCGTGTCACCTTAAGAGTCTACCATGAACATTCGATTTAGTAAGGCGACTCAAATATTACAGCCATAGATATCAAAAACATTAAAATAAAAAATAAAACTCAGTATGAATAAAATAGAAACCACATGGTCACAAACCTAATACGACAAATAAGGCGACTAAATTTTAGTAATTTTTTAACATAAATATAAAAAACAAAGGACTTGTAACACATCAGTGTTACAAAATCAAAAATCTAAATAATAAAAATAATAACGAGGCCTTGGTATTAGTTATAAAATAAGCAATATATTACACTGGAAATTTTAACAGACTATTTGTAAAAAAACATCCCTAGACAAACACGTGTAGTGTCGAAACGTTGAGTAAGACTGTAATATAAAATAATGAAAAAATAAATAAAATAAAATTATGGCTGTAATAAGATTCAAATTCATCATCCCAGTAAAATATTAATTATAATTAAATATGTTGCCGGCATTCCGAATTTGAAGAAAAATCAAGTTGACCGGAAGTGCGTATTTACTGTTTAAATAGTTTTCTACTATTTTCTCTAAAACGACTCCAAAGATTGTATATCAACTACACATATAAAGGAGCTCCTTTATATTTGCACTTTTATTTGTAACAATTCTCACGGGTAAACTCATTTAAAGGAGCTTTTGGGAGGGTTTTGATTTCCTCTAAAGTGCTATGTATGTTATATATAAAACTCTATCGCCTAAACAATATGTATTAGAAATGAATAAATTGCCAAAATTCCGAGTATTCCAGAAATTGACTAAACCGGAAGTGAGTTTTTACGCTTTGTTTTTTTTTCGGATTTTATTAAATTTGGTTTACGAAGTATGAATATAGAGATCTATTACTTTTGTTTTGAAGACTTTTTTCCCTGAAATTCATTTAAAGAAGTTTTTTTTGGCGGGCGGGGGAGGAGGTTATGCTTTCTTCAAAAAAGTCCAGTATTTTTGTATAGTGTAGTAAGGGAAAGTTTTGTGAGTGTTTCACACCAGATTTTTTTTCAAATTATTTTGTTTTTTTCTGCGCTACATTGATGTAGACAATTTTGTCTGTCATCAAAAAGTGAACAGAATTTAAAAAATTAATGACGTAACTAACTCACAAAACCGTATCATATAGTTTTATCGGTTAATATTTAATAAAATCATTTTAAAATAATAATGTTTTTTTCACTCTATATTGTAATGTAGGTTAGTTTAATTTAAGGAAAGGAATTATATTATTTTTATGTTGAATTATGTCTTGGGTTGTTTATTGTTCATGTTATTTAAATAGAGGCAATGTGTTCATTTTGTTTCTTTTGTTTTTTTAAGTTTAATAGGAAGTGACCATTTATAATATGACAGGAAATAGAAACCCTTTTAACTGTTGATAATAAAATGGTGTGGGCTGAAAAAGGAAGAAGAGTACTGAAAAAAAATACCATATAATTCATGGGATAGATTATTTTAAAATATAATTATTTATTATTAGCTATTGAGCTATTAGCTATTCATTTTAATATAAAAGGAAAGAAAAAAATAAAAATACGAGGGAATAATGTAATACAAAATTGTGAAGGATTACAACACATAAGTGTTGTTCGGGTGTACAACTGCTGCAGTATGGCTCGTGTGTGTGTGTATCTGTCTCTCTAACCAGACAGCTGTTGTCTTTTTTTCTTTCCTGTCCTGTACCGACTGTGCTTTGTAGTAGAGTTGTTTTTAGCAATGTTCATAATTCTGTTGTATGTGTGTATAATATGTATTTGTGAGTTTAAATATTATTTTGTAGTGTGAGTATTTCGGAGAAAATAGTCCCTATTTTTAAAATGCAGGAAATGTTTTTTTATGACTGAGCTATTGTTTAAAAGGGATAACGTCTCTAGTTGGGTGACCAGATTGTTGTAGTACTTTCTCAGGTACTCAGTGCTTTTTTTTTTTGTTTATTTTTAGTTTCTTTCTTTCTTAGAAATCCACGTTTTTTTTTTTTTATAATCAATTTATCATAAAATGTTGATTTTCTGTGACTAATCTTATTCTTATGAATTTAGGAATCATAAAAAAATTGGTCTTTCTCAAAACTAGCCTTTGCTAGATTTTTTACTACAATTATTATGTACGCAAAAGATTATCGAAATTGAAATTATAATATAACCACAACTTTTGGTTCTCTATGATTAAGAATTTTTTTTTTTTTTTTTAAGTTTCTCTTGCTCCTAGTAAGAGGAAGTATTGTAACCGTGTCAAATTTTCGATATCGAGTTTTCACCGGAAATATCCGTTTTAAGGTACCCTAAGTCCAAAAAAGTGGTTTTTAGCAAATGGTCTGTGTGTGGTGAAAATTGAAACTTCATATTCCGTTTAGATATCACCATGAGATCTGACAGCACGTTATGTCAAAATTCCTCAACCGGAAGTACGACTTTACTGTTTTTTTTTAACTTTTTTGGGGTTTTCTCAAAAACGGCTTCGACGATTTTCTTCACACTTGGTATATCAACTACACATAGAAAGAGCTAAAACTTTTTTTTGAAACATTTCTCCGGGAAATTTCATTTAAGGGCACTTTTAGGGGAGGGGTGGGATTATGTTTTTCTCTAAAGTGCTATCATACTTGATTATACAATTCTATCATCCAAACAAAATTAATTAGAAATAAATAGATGGCCAAAATTCTGAGTTTTAAGAAAATTAGTAAACCGGAAGTGCGCTTTTACTGAACAGTTCTTTTTCCAGTTTTCGATGCATATCAAGTATATGAACAGCATAGGTCAAAAACGAAAAACCGTAGAAAGTTGAAACTTGATATTCCGTTTAGGTATTACCATGGGATCTGACAGTACATAATCTGTCAATATTCCTCAACCGGAAGTACCACTTCACTAGTTTTTTTTTCTCTACTTTTTTACGATTTTCTCAAAAATGGCTCTAACGATTTTCTTGAAATTTCATATATCAACTAAACATACAAAGATCTATAACTTTTATTTAAAATATTGTTCGGAAAAAATTCATTTAAGGGCATTTTTTGGGGGGTGAACTGGGGTTATTTGTATCTCTAAAGTGCTGTCATAGTTGATTATATTATAATTCTATCATCCGAACAAAATTAATTACAAATAAAGAGACGGCTAAAATTCCGAGTTTCAAGAAAAATTAGTAAAACCGGAAGTGCGCTTTTACTGAACAGTTTTTTTCAGTTTTTGACGAACTCCAACGAATTTCATCAAATTTGGTATCACAAACTGTAAAAATTTGTCAATTACAATTTTGAAAACTGGAGTAAGAGAAATTTGTGTGAGTTTTTCACATCAGATTTTATTTCTTCTTTTGCCTTTCTTGCTCCGACAACACTGAAAGAAAAAAGAATGGAAAACAGAAAGAGAGAGAGAGAGAAAGTAAATAAAAATGAGAAAATTAAAAATATATGAAATAATACATGCAATTACAAAATAAAATTAGATGATGACCCACCTTTAGAATATATGTGGGCTAGGAGAATTCGGAATGCCAATAGTACCTAGTCTTCAGGTCATGATGAGGCCTTAACTTTAGAGAAGTGGACGAGGAGAGATCTAACCAATTAAAAAGACAATGACATCATCCTTTGAGAGAATGGGTTTACGAAATTAAAGGAGAAGAACTTCAACTAGAAGAGTATAATCCTCCACCTCCTTTGTATATATATGCGCAATACCTCCTCTTTCTACTGAAAGGAGGAGGTATTGCATTCTTGGCTGATTACACGATGATAAGAGAAGAAAAGTGATTTTTGGAAAATTCATATGTCCTCTCCTCCTCCTCCTCCTCAGGCTCCTTTGTGTGTGTATATGTGTGTGTAAAAGTTCATTTGTTTAAAGTTCTGCTTAAAGGAATCAAGCTCAAATGTTTCGCTTGAAATTTATTAATCAGCGGTACCGATTTTAATTTTTTATTATTCAGTTTTATGCCATCGCTTTGGTTAAAAATGGTTCAAACGTTGTTCTTTAAATTTGGTGTACATACCTTCTTCTATATAGAAAAATTATCATTTTTACTAAGTCTGAAAAAGTAGTTTTTTTAGAAGTTGGCCTCTCTTTCGCTCTCTCTATCTGTGGGGAAGGGGAGAGGCAGTCAGTAAAAGAGAAAATAGCAGAAAGTTCTCTCTACAGTTGATATTTAGTTTTAAGTATTATCATCGGACTATCAACATACTTTAAAAATCGATTAACTCGAACTAACATTACTCTTTATATTTTCCTCTAAAGTACCATTTAAATTTATTTATACCATTCCATCATCTATATAATAATTATTAAAATAAAAATCTAATGCCAAAATCCCAAGTTTGACGAAAATCGGGTTACCGGAAGTGCAATGCAACACTGACAACTGACAAGTTTTTTTGCGAGTTTTCCCATAAAAACGTCAGAAAAAAAAATAAAAATATATATATATGAGTATTTCACAACATATATATATTTTTCAAAAAATAAATATTTCGCAAATGTAGAGATGATTGGTTTTAACTTCTATTACAACATCGTCTGTTATATGACATTGAAGAATTTGTTTGGAGATACTTTTATTAAAATGAGTTGTTCTTTGGATTAAATAGGAAATTAAAAAAAAATGTTTATTTGGAATATTATTTTTTTATTATTCTGTACTGTATTTAATTTATCTTGGTTGTAAAAACTAATGTGACATATATTAAAAATGTTGTTAAATCTTTATAGTACAGTATTTATATCAGTTCTAATTAATGATAATTAATGTTAATGAGTAAGATTTAAATTTTATCATGTCACCATTATCAAGTATGAAATAATTCGCAAACATCTCTCTTTAATAAATTAATCTCGATTAAATTTCCAGCATTTCTTGTGCAATATGTAAATTGTACAGAAAAAAAAATATGTACACACACATATATATATATGTATATATGATATAATATAAAATATATGATAGAGATAATGTAAACATTGCCAAAAGAGGTCCTTGGCATATTGTCGGTCGTATGCATCAATCAACTGATAAGTTTTTTTTTAGATGTCTGACAGTTGGTTTGTTGTTGGCTTAGTCTTACGATTCCACCCAAGAGCCACTCTTTGCGAATTCACGCCATCTTTTATAGTACTGAGTGCTTATTAAATACAAAAAAAATATGTGAATTGTAAAACTTCCAAGTTTACAGACAATTTTTCAACTAGAAGTTAAGATAATTTATTGTAGTTAAGAGAAAGTGAGTGCTACTTTCTGTGTTTTTTTGCTATAAACGGAAGTATTGCAATCGTATAAAATTTCCTAAAATTTTTATTTTGAGCTCCTTGAGAATATAAAAATGTTTTTAATGAATGATTGTTTAGGTGATATATATATATATATATATATATATGTGTGTGTGTGTGTGTGTGTGTGTGTGTGTGTGTGTGAGTATGCCAATAGAAACGCTCTCTGCGTATCTAGAGCGTTAAAGATTGGGAGAGAGAAAAAAATATCTCTCTAAAAAAAAATAAAAAAAATGAATATAGATAAACTCTAAAGTTGATATTGTAATAGTACCGCAAAGATACAGCAGAGAGAAGACAGGCCCTCTCTGGTTAACAGAGACTACTCTCTGACTTAGGCAGGCTAGAGTGGGAGAACCTGTGTATATAAGCCAGTGGGAATCTATCTAAAGAATCTATCAGATACAACCATACAACTGTACATCGCATAGTGTCATATCTTTACTCTCACCATTCATTCTATCATTTTCATTATAAAGTCCAGTGCAGTTAGTGTAAACTTAGCTACATTATATTAGTGTCTTCATATCTCGTTCATTTAATCAAACCTAATTTCTCTCTTCAACAACTCCATTATAATATATTCTGTTTAGTTTTTACCGTGGGATCTGACATAATTTCCATAAACTATGTCAGCCAGAAATGCGAGTTATTGAGCGTTACTTTTCCCGCTTTTTCATATTTATCTCGAAAACGGCTCCAACGATTGTATTAAAATTCGAATATTAAATACACATATTTACCTAATATTTTGAGTTTTAATTGTTCTCGGATAGCTGTAAATGCTAAGCTTAAACTAGTATGCTATTTTTACCATATCATAATCATCATCATCCCTAGCACTACAATCCATTACTGGATCCTGGCTCGCCTTCCGTTGTTCTCTGTTTGAGCAGCTGCCCACCAGTTTCGCATCCCCATAGTTTTGACATCACTGCTTATACAGTCTAGCCACCTTAATTTCCTATCTTCCTTCTTCCGACTGTTTCAACACTAAACAATTCTTTGGGATTGAATTTTCATCCATGCGTAAGTCACGTTCTGCCCATCTAAGCCTTGCTAATCGGATATAGTTTACAACATCCAGCTCTCCATATAAATTGTTAAGTTTCGCAGAGCTGGAAAACATCAGAGATATTTTCCGTGATAGCCATGCTTTTTTTTTGTGGTCATCGACCTGTTTCTGGGTTCGCCCATCATCAGGATGTTTTTTGTCAGTGTGATAGATAACATAGACTTGCACAGAGCAAATTTAGTCCATGGTTATGCCTAATCCTCCACACATTATTTTCCTAACCGGACCATATTATCTTCCTTAGCATTCTTCTCTCGAACACAAATAGTTTTTACTCCCTATGGTCTTAGTCTTCGTCCATGTTTCTGAGCCATATGTCAGGACAGATCGTATTAGTACTTTGTAGAGGGACACCTTTGTTGTAGATGTAGGTAGTGAGGGGCTCTTCATATATTTGTGGAGTCCGTAATAACACTTGTTTGGAGACAAGTCTCTGCTTTACTTCCTGTTTTAAATCATTATCTGCCGTCCATCAGCTTCTATGGGTGGGCTTAACTGTCGATTATCTGTTGTTATATACTTTGCTTTTCCTTGATTACTTTCAAGCCTTATCTTTCTTGCTGCCAAATCTAACGAGGTGAATGCATCTGTGCCAATGATGCATATATTATCAGCATAATCTAATCAATCAGCTTGCATGCTTTTTGAATATATTGTACCTGCTGTCTGAATTCGAGCATCTCTAACTGCCTTCTCTACAGCAAGATTAAACAGCGTGCAGACTAGCGAATCTTCTTGGCATAGACTTCGATCGCACTGAACTTTGTTTGACAGAACTCCTTGTAACTCACATAGTAGCTAGCACCTATCATTGCTATTCTGACCAGACGTATTAACTTCGGTAGAAATTCGAGAATCAGTTTACCAATGATAATCATAATATAATGTGTCAAATTTATTCCTTATGTCCTTATGTTCCTTATTAACAATTATAATATAGGTTCCAGTCACCTATAGTTTTATGTAATATTAAACTCGAACTCGGAAGTTCGATGGAAATTTATCAATGAGAACTGTAATAATTGCATTAAGAGAAGTAGGAGTGAATATTTGCATGCAAGTGTTACATATTATATTTTTATTTATTTAGCCAAGGCGAGCTTCCATCTTCTAGATTATATTCCTGCTTATGTCAAAGATGGTTAATAAGCTGTATGTTAATTAATGTTGTAGTTTTTTAAACTGCATTGTTGTTAATTATATAGCTTATTTCATGCTACTATTATGTCATGACGAGTAAGAGAGTCGCGGCGATGAGCACACCAGGGCGAAGGGACAGAAGAGAGCAGATCTTGATGGTAGACCTCATTGGTTAATTTTAAAATTCATCTTTTCATCTTTTATAATCGTCTGTTCATGTCCTTAAGTACATTAAGGAAACAAAAAAAACGATAGAAAAAAAATTATCAGTTATGACGCAGGGTTTAATCGATCGCTTGTGTTTCTTAAAAATGGCCGATGGAAAACTAGGCAATTATTTAGTATTTAGTCAAAGTTTAAATAATAGCTATCGATTTTTAAGCATTTCATGTTTATTTGAACATTTTCTAAATAAATTAAAAGCTTTTCCAAATATATATTAACCTTCTTGAAATATATGATCTAATGATGTTAAAATTAGCGAGGAAGGTGACTTAATATGATACTTAATTATTTCAGTGTCTCTTCCCTTTTTGTTGAGGAAGTGATGGGGGATAGAGAGGATTATGTTAATATCCTCGTCAACACCAACATCATTAGATAATATTTCAGTCATGTTAATATTGTTACGTGCTTAGCTGTAGATCTACACTAACACGTCTCAACTAATAATTCCTAATTAGCCAATTAATGAAAACATTCCAGTTGAACGCTACAACTTCTACATTATAAACTACTAAGTTACACAATTTACCTTAGGTTTCTACGAGCGTACACTCTCACAAAACAATACTCGTCAACTCTCACATCTCACAGTACAACACTCCAATTCGTATTATTCTATCTGTTTTTTTTTTAATGATATTAAATATTTAAACTATCCATGTGTATTTTTTTTACTTTCTCTTATTCCTAGTAAGAGGAAGTATTGTGTAATCGTGTCAAATTTTCTATATCGAGTTTTTACCGGAAATATCCGTTTTGAGGTCCCCTGAGTCCAAAAAAAATGGTTTTAGCAAATGGTGTGTGTGTGTGTGTGTGTGTGTGTGTGATGTATGTGAACAGCATAGCTCAAAAATGAAAACCGTAGACAGTTGAAACTTGATATTTCGTTTAGGTATCACCATGGCATCTGACAGTGGGTCATCTGTCAAAATTCCTCAACCGGAAGTAGCACTTTACTAGTTTTTTTTACTTATTTCCGAATTTTTCAAAACTAGCTCCCACGATTTTCTTCAAGCTTTGATATATCAACTACACATACAATGAGCTACAACTTTTATTTGAAATGGTTTCTCTGAGAAAATTCATTTAATGGCAGTTATGGGGGAGGGGTGGGGTTAGGTTTTTCATCTAAAGTGCTATTTCAGATTATTAAACAATTCTATCATCTAAATATTGTTAACTAGAATTGAATATGTTGTTGAAATTCCGAGTTTGAAAAAAATCGGATAACCGGAAGTGCTTTTACTTTAGTAAATTTTTTTCCACTTTTTCGCGATTGTCTCAAAAATGTTTCTAACGATTGTCTTGAAACTACATATTATATAAACTAAACATACAAAGATCTACAACTTTTATTTAAAACATTTCTTTGGGAAAATTCATTTAAGGGCACTTTTGGAGGAGGGGTTGGGGATATGTTTTTCTCTAAAGTGCTATCATAGTTGATTATACAATTCTATCATCCGGACAAAATTAATTAGAAATAAGTAGATGGCCAAAATTCCGAGTTTCTAGAAAATTAGTAAACCGGAAGTGCGCTTTTACTGAACAGTTTTTTTCAGTTTTCGATGAATTTCATTAAATTTGTTATACAAACTATAAAATTTGTCAATTATAATTTTGAGAACTGGAGTAAGTGAAAGTTGTGTGAGTGTTTCCATATGCTTATTCATTATTTTATGGCCAGCTTGCCACAATATATTTGAGAAAGATTAGATGAAATGTAGAAATCCTGTAATAAAGAATTGAATAGAAATTTTTCTTAGGAAGATTGCCGTCTTCCTGCTACGATAGTTTACTTTAATCGTAAGCTCTTGCATATTTATCTCTCTCTCTCTTTCAAAAAACAGTACATTTTAAACGATTATATTTTAATTAACTCTGGAAAAAAAAAATTAAATTAAATATCTAGATTATAGTATGAGAGAAAAGCAGGTCTTTTGTCATTGTTTTTATAAAAATTATTACCATGGATTATAAATTAGATTGCTTTAAAGAATAAAAATTATTCCGTATCACAACACTGCATTTTCTTTAGGTTTTTTTGTTTACAACGGTACAACACATGTCAACAAAAACTAGCAAAAAAACAGTTATAAATATTTTGACATTGTTAACATGATGTTGGCAAACATGTTAACAATGAAAAGAAATTTCTTGTCATTGAACGGTAAAACATCAAAGTAATATTGGAAAAAATATTAAGCGCTTTTTTATTTTATTTTGTGTTAAATGGTAATCCTAAAAGGTTTTTACGTATTTTTATTACATTTTGTTGAACAATAGACAGTTGGCTTTGTAAAATTGTTTGTCTGTCAGTTTGTATTATTATGCAGAAACTTGAAAATAATTCTACAGAATTTGCGTATTCTGAAAATACTGTTTGTGATAGTATAATGAACGTGACTCTAATTTCAAAATTCTTCATAGAAATAAACGCTTTATGTGAGCTTCAATGTTTTTACCTTTCCCTACTGCTACCGTCAGAGGAAATAATTGAGATTATATCAGATTTTCAAAATTGAGATTCCACTAGAAGTGTGTCATATTTTGAAATCTATCGAGTAGTATTACTTTCTCTCTTACTCTTAGTAAGAAGAAATATGGTGTTCGTGTCAAATTTTACGATATCGAATTTTCACTGGAAATATCCGTTTTGTGGTCCCCTGAGTCCAAAAAAGTGGTTTTTAGAAAATGGTCTGCATGTGTGTAACTGTTTGAATAGCATAGCTCAAAAACTGAAAATCATAGAAAGTTCAAACTTGAAATTCCGTTTAAGTATCACCATGGGATCTATCAAAATTCCTCAACCGGAAATACCACTTTACTAGTTTTTTTTTTTTTTTTGTGGCGAATTTATCAAAAAAATGGCTCCGATGATTTTCTTGAAACTTGACTTATCAGGTACACATACAAAAAGTTACAACTTTTATTTGAAACATTTCTCCGGGAAAATTCATTTTAAGGGCAGTTTTGAGGGAGAGGTGGGGTTAGGTTTTCCCTCTAAAAGCTATTTCAGTTTACTATACAATATTGTCATCTAAATAATATTAATTTAGAATTAAATATGTTGTTGAAATTCCGAGTTTGAAAAAAAAAAAATCAGATGACCGGAAGCATGTTTTTATTGAAAAGTGTTTTTCAGTTTTCTGGCATTTTCTTGAAAACGGCTCCAACGATTTTCTTTAAAGTAGTATTGTTTACTACACATATATAGAGCTACAACTTTTATTTTAAATAATAATTACTATATAACTTTTATTTCTCTTGATAATGTCATTTAAGGGGACTTTTTTTGGGGGAGCGGTAGGGTTATGTTTTTCTTTAAAGTGCTATCGCAGTTCATTTATACAATTCTACCATCCAAAAAAAAATTAATTAGAAATAAATAGTTGGCCAAAATTCTAGAGTTTCAAGAAAATTAGTAAACCGGAAGTCCGCTTTTATTGAACAGTTTTTCAGCTTCAGACAAACTCCGACGAATTTCATTAAATCTGGTACACTAACTTACTATAAAATTTGTCAATTACAATTTTGAAAACGGGTGTAAGAGAAAGTTGTGTGAGTGTTTCACACTAGATTTTTTTTTACTACTTTCTCCTGTTAGTAAGTGGTAGTATGGTTAGTGTCAAATTTTACGATATCGAGTTTTCACCGGAAATATATATTTGGAGATCTTCTGAAAAACTGATTTTTAGAAATTGGTGTGTGTGTGTGTGTGTGTGTGTGTGTGTGTGTGTGTGTGTAGTCAGCATAACTGAAGTAATGGAAAATCATAGAAAGTTCAAACTTGTTATTTAGTTTAAATGCTAGCATGGGCACCAGCAATAAGGTTTTGAACAAAATCAGTGAACCGGAAATAACAATTTACTAAATGGATTTTTTTGGTTTCTTGCGATTTTCTAGAAAACGGCTCCAAAAATTTTCTTTAAACTTGATATATCAACTATACACATAATGTTTACAATTTTTACTTTAAAACAGTTCTCCTAGAAATTCATTTAAGGATGCATTTTGGGAGAGGGATGGGGGTTTTGTTTTCCTTTAAAGTTTCTATTTTAGTTTATTACACAATTCGATCATCTAGAATTAGAATGGTGCAGGGGGTGGACTCAAACCCAGGCACTGCAGCCTCCCATTGAGGCTTATTATGCCAACCCCTCGAAACCTAGTAGAGGAAGCCCCCTCTTCATGAGGTCCAGAACCTTTCCCATCAGTCCTTCTTGGAGTACGATTTCCACCGGTCTCAACGTGCCGAAGATCTCGTACCGCAATCTGCCGATTGCAACGCAATCAAACAGCAGGTGAGAAGCCGTCTCCTCCTCTTCCAGACACAGTCTGCCCTAGGGCTCTACATCCACCAATCCCACCTTGTGCAGATGTTTCTTGAACCTACCATGCCCAGTAAACAGGCCCGTTATCAAAGATATCTGATACCTGTTTAGACCTAGGGTGTCTCTGGTTCTTCTTCTACACAGCTCTGGCATGACCATTTTGCCGTGTTTTGCCCCAGTACTTAGCCGCCAGTGACGATTATGCTCTCTCCGAGTCCATTCTCTCAGAGACGCCTCGCCATACTTTTGGCTATTCCCAGAACAGGTTCCGGCCCACAGAAGGAGTATTCGCTCCCTCCCTGGCCAGTTGGTCGGCTATTTCGTTACCTTTAATCCCCTTATGCCCCGGCACCCATACTAGCCGAACTTTGTTGTGCCGGGATAATGCCTCCAGGGTGTCTCTACACTTCCTGACGAGGGAAGAAGTAATTCTGAATGCCCGAAGTGCATTCAGCGCAGCCTGGCTGTCCGAGAAGATGCATACCTCCCTATTCCTAGAGCCCATACGCAAATTCTCCTCAGCGCAGATCATTCGATCATCTATATAATATTAATTAGAATTAAATATGTTGCCAAAAGTACGAGTTTGAAGGAAATTGGTTGACCGGAAATGCGTTTTTTACTGAACAGTTTTTTTTGTTTGTTTCCTAGAAATATCTGTATTAAAATACGTACAGATTTCAATAAATTTGCTATATTACTAACTGTGAATATGAGAGATCTATCAGTTTGGTTTAAAAACTTATAATGAGAATCTCTATTTAAAAAATGGTTTTCAAATCATCAGGCCTTTTAAGATTTTAATGAGATTTTTTATACGGCAATGGCCAGAGTAGTTTTAAAGAAAACTCTACGTTTTGTTAGCTCTTGTTGCTCTAACGCTTCGGGTACCATTGGTACCCTTTTTCAGGAGCTCTGCAAAAATTTTTAGAGAAAAAGTACATTATTGTACAGTATTGTAGTGAAGAAAGAGTGCATATACTTATAACAGATAAAAGAAAAAATTAAATTAAAGAAGTATTAACAAAACAGATTGAACATAAGATATTAAAAACAAGAAAATATAACAGAAGTGGTACTTAATTAAATGAAATGATATTAACTTAAGAATAAGAGAAAATAAAAAAAGATAAAGATACCTTTAGGGGGTAGGAGAGGAGTGTACGTTGAGTGAGAACGTTGAGATTGAAATGAAGAGAGAGTATATTTATTTTAAATTAAAATTAAAAAAACCTGTTAAAAAGTGGGAGGGATAAGAAAAATGTTTACAATGAGCCGCGGCAATTTCAAATTTGGAAGATCAAATTAATGGCGAATGTCTTTGAACAAATAATTTTATACAAAATATAGTAAAAAGCTAGGAGAGATGATGCACATTTCAAAGTTTTTCCCTGTATCAAAATATAGGAGATATATATTAAAGAGGTAATTCTTATGAAACATTTGTCAGCTACTATTTATCTGCAAAAAAAAGGTTATTTTTCAAAATAAAGACATTCTATTTATTCCAGAAACAAAATACAAATACACTACATTTGACCGTCTCTCCTTCTGTGGTAGGATAGATGACGCACCATAGGTAGGAGACCTCTCCTCTGTGAAGGTAACATGGTTGATCGACATGAAACTTAGTAAACACTATGTCTACGAGTCCAACTTTAACGACAGCTGGAAAACTTTCATTTCAGTTGCAATTAATAAAGTATATAATATATATATGTATATAAATTTACTAAGCGTTATGAAAATTCAGGTATTCACCAGATTATAGCAGATGCGTATAAATGTTCCTAGAACAAAGAAGAACACACAAAATAAAGTGAAGAATTTTGCAATGTGTTCGTTTCTGATCTCTCTACTCCTCGACTAACTTCCATGACGCCACGTGGTGGCAAACAAGAGAAGTAAAGCCTGCGTCTTCTGTCCTACCACGTCATCTCTCCTAGCTTTACCCTATATATAATTTACAAATTTTTCTTTTATTTGTCATAAATGTATGGATTTTTTTTTTCTTCACTACAATACTGTACCTTTTCTCTAATAAATTTTGCAAAGCACCTGAAGAAGGTCATCAAAGATATCCGTAACGTAGAGCAAGCTTTTGTAAGCATAAGTTCTGTGTCAAGAAATGGGATTAGTTATAAAAAAAGTTCCTGAGAAACAAATATTTTTCGATTTGCAAATTAATAATTATCTTTGTCAGCACATAAAAAATATCGATATAAGCTAGATGCATTTCGAAAAAGGAAAGAAATGCAAATTTACTTATTCTCTGAGCTCAATATTTGTAAAATAAATGTAGGATGGCATAATAAACTAACTGCAAAACTATACAATTTACTGTATTAATTATAATTAATTCCGCTTCAGTACATAATAACTTCAAGTATCTAGAACTTTTTTATTTATTTATTTATTGTTGTAAACTGATCTAGATAAGACGAAATGTTTAGTGAAGCCCCGCTTTGTGCCTTTTAAGTTGAGACACAAACAATATAAGATATTGTTTACAATAACAGGAAGCCCCCCATGTGTTGTGTTCTCTATTTATTGTTTATGTTAATAAAAATGAAGTCTTGTTCCGTTCCTCCTTGTGTTCTTCAGTAGATTTTTTTTGTTTTTTTTGTTTTGTTTATCTCATAGTTTTTTTTCCCCAAAACTTTTATTTTATAAACAAAACAACAATTAAACGTTTACATAGTTTTTATAATTCTTTTTTGTGGCAAAATTTCGAAAATGAATGTTTATTTGTATTAATATTATGTTTTAGTTTTTTCCATGATTAAAAAAAACTAATGTTTCTAACGATATTAATAATTAAAAATACCCTACTTTTGAGAAAATTTGTTAAACCAGAAATGTGAGAATTGGAATATGATATAAAGGCTGTCATATTTTTCATTCCAGATTATTCGGAAGTCGTCTTTTTATTATGGTTATAAAAATTATTCCATTTGTTTGTGTTGATGCTTAATGTGTAAAAAAAAGCTGTTTGATGGAAAGAATTTCTTGTTGACTACGTTGCTTTCAACAGACTATTTGTAATATAAAGTATAAAAAAATAATATATGAAACATGAGACTGACTTAGGTGGTAAACTTCTCAGGTTACTTCCCCGCATAATGCATCTGTTCATGTGTGTTTTGTGTGTTTGTGTGTGTGTGTGTGAGAGAGAGAGAGAGAATTAGTGATAGATAAAGATAGAAACCAGATTTTTTTTTTTTATATAGGTCTTAACGTTACCCTTTAATGCATGGTTCAATTTCAACTTATAATAAATAAATAGTACATATATATTGCTTTAATAAAAGAAATTCATTGTACGAAACTTTCCCCCCGGCGTTTATGTTTTAATGTAAAAAATCAAGCGTCAACTTCAAATACAGGGTGTCCCAAGGTATATGGATAACGACTTTTTCTCGGAAACTAAGATAGCTAGAAAAAAGCTAAAAAATACGTGTCCCCGTAGTTTTTTTGTTAGAAATTCAAATTTAATTTGCAAATTTGTTTTGGTGCTTCGAGAAGCGAAATACAGGCACCAACTTCATTTTTTTTCAAACTGGGAGGTGTGGTTTTTATTTAAGAAATAGATTTCTCTATTTTTTTTGTAAGAAAAATTTACTTGAACGGTTTTTTTTCTTTGAGCGATATTTTACAAGTTATGAATGAAAATATGATTCCTATAAGAAATTTCAAAATGATTATAACGTTTTTTGATTGAATAAGAAGAAAAGTACTATTTTATTATAAATTTTACTCCTCATTAATTACAGATCTTGCTCGAACTGGCCTCCACCATTAGAGTTGTATTTCTTTGGTCGTAAGGTACAATTGGCAGGAAAAGCATGTGTATGCATCTATTTGGTTCATAGCAAGATCTGTGATTAATGCATCTTATAATAAAATCATCTTTTCTTCTTATTCAATCAGAAAACCGTTTTAATATCATTTGATAATTTCGCTCAAAGAAAAAAAAAACCGTTCAAGTAAATTTTTCTTACAAAAAAATAGAGGAATCCATTTCTTAAATAAAAACCACACCTCCCCATTTGAAAAGATGAAGTTGGTGCCTGTATCTCGCTTCTGGAAGCACCAAAACAAATTTGCAAATTAAATTTGGATTTCTAACAAAAAACTACGGGGACACGTATTTTTTTAGTTTTTTTCTAGCTATCTTAAGTTTCCGAGAAAAATTCGTTATCCATAAACCTTGGGACACCCTGTATATATATATAGAATCTCCACCCTAGTCTGGCCTAGGTAGTGATTAACTAGGTTGATTCTTCGTTCTTTGGATCCTATGAATCTTTTTTAGTGATTCAGATCCCATCACATGCACTCACCTAATATCCAATACTTATTCAGTCTTACATCTTACATCCAGATATTCCATCTTTATAAAATTCATGTTCCAGTCTAAGTTTATTTCACCATGTATTCCAAGATTTTTGTAATGTTATTGATAGATGAGATAGATGTGTACTTTGTAGTACGAACGGTATTGATAGGGTTTATGTGTGAGTAAGTTTTAGAGAAGAGAGAAGTATTAATAAGAAATTAGTAAGAAGTCACCACTGTTTTAAAATAAATGAATTTAAATACTTCACAATAATAAACTTATAAATACACATGTATGTAGAAAAATTCTCATACTTAATTATTCATAAATACAAATGTTCAAATTAACCTCTTATTGGCATACTGAATTTAAAATTATAAGAATGACGTTCTGAATGCGAAGAATGTTACTGGTTGAATGCTGAAATAATGCTCCTCTTGTTAGTTAAATCCTGCCCTTTATAATATTTGATTTCTTTAATAAGTACTTTCGTAGAGTCAGTAACCTTGGAATATCAGAAGCCTATCTATAATGGAGTTGATGAGGAGAGAAATTAGGTTTGATTAATTAGACGAGATATGAAGACACTGTTATAATATAGCTATAAGTTTACACAAACTGCACTGGACTTGTAATGATTTTATAGAATAAAAGGTGGGAGAGAAATATGACACGATGCGATTATATTGGTATATGGAGCTAGATCTGATATATAGATTCTAGCTCTCTCTGGCTTATATACAATAGCCTGCAAAACAGACTCTCTCTGGTACCCTGCTGCAGCTAGAGTGTATATAAACCAGTGAGAGATCTAATAATCTATCTATCAGATTCAACCATACATCGCATCGTGTCATATCTCTATTCCCATCTTTTATTCTACCAAAATCATTACAAGTCCAGTGCAGTTAGTGTAAACTTACAGCTACATTATAACAGTGTCTTCATATCCTCGTTCATTCAATCAAACCTAATTTCTCTTCCTCAACACTCCATATACTATCTTTACTATAATATAAATTTATGTAAACTTGAATTGATTTCCCAATTGAGAATGGCAGGCAAAAAATACTCTAGGATTATTGTAAATAGGGAGAGAATACAATTTAATAAAGATGTATATTGTAGATGTTGTGGTACAGGTGAGAAAGAAGATCTGCCTCACTTTCTGCTTCATTGCCCAGCCCTTTCTCCCTATAGAGCAATATAACTAGACACCATTACATTACAAGTAATAATATGTTGGATAATCTTGAAAGTATACTATCCGATTTAGATATTAATAAAATTAACAGTATATACCTATCTGTAATTAATAATTTAAAATTTATGTTGACATAAGATATTAGAAAGTCATTTTGTTTGGAAATAATTAAATATATATGTTCTTTGGTGTCATTGTTACTTACTATTATCAGATCAAGTATTCAAAAAGTTTGTGATCTAATTTTGTTTATTCATTTATTTTTGATACAATTTGAAATTCAGTTTTTTTTTTTCAGTTTTTAAATACTTCAATTTGCTGAAAGATATTTAATTTTTAATTTTCAGTGTTTATATTTCTTTTTGTAACAGTTGATATATTTTGTTTTACCCACTCACTCGCTATGAATGTAAAATTCTAAAAGCAATAAAGATAAAAAAAAAAAAAATATTTGATTTCTAGAAGGGGTTAAAAGACAGAGAATAGCTAAGTTCTCCGACCTCTCTTGTAACGGTATCTTGTCCCTGCGTTTTAATCCTTTGCCAGCCAACTTACAACTGATAGATTGTTTCATTCTGTGGTCATATTCCCGTATAGAGTATTCCATCCATCTTCAGGTTTGTACTAAGTTGGTGATATCATGCTGTTTAATTAAGAAGAGTTCTGAAGGTTGGCGAACACCTGAAACAAATTATCGACCAAAACTTTAACAGATTATCTCAGACAGATGTCTTTCATATTTTCTAACAGTACGGGACCTATTCATTTAAAAGTTATAGCTCAGAAATTTTATTATATCTATTTAAAATTTATTACTTATTGTTCTTTTTATTTTTTTTTAAAATATTTTTACTCCGATTTATCAATTTTTTTTATTACTTATAAGTTTTAAGAAAAAAAGGTTTATTTTGATAGAGTTTAAAAAAAAAAAAATTGTGATTTGTAATACAACTGTACATCTGTATAACTTTGCTCTGAAGATGTTTTGTTAGCATGAAGTCATGCACGACGACGGATATTATCTTTTTTTTATTTATTTTTTATGCATATTTTTTTCTCGTTGTTCAGTTATATGTAGACCACATAGAATCTGCATAAAGAGTCTACAGGATTTTGGAAAGCAAGTAGTGGAAGAATAAAACAACAATTTTTAATAGTTTACACGAAATACGAGTATAATATGGGTAGTAAATTTATTCTATATTAAGATATATATTTTTTTTTTATGTATAAATAAAAAAATCAAGACGTATATAATTAATTTTTTATGATGTCATACTGTAAACATGTCATATGTTCTGACATGTGTTAAAAAGCATAAAATCACTGTTTATGATTTAGTAAAATTGTTTATTTTTTTTTACATACGACATAAATAATAATTGCGTATAGTTACCAATTTTGATAGTATAAACAGCTGGCCTAATGTCAATTTTATGTTTGTTTGTTTTTTTTTTTTTAATTTTGTTTATATAATTTTTGCTTGTCTAGTATGTTATGTCTAGTAGTATGAACTGATCATATTTTTTATCCCAAGTACTTATTTTAATAAACAATATTAGAAAGTTGACAACAAAATTGATTCGATATAATGGTGATTACTCATTGTTTAATATATATTTTTTTTTTACTTTACAATAGCCCCTTTTATGCTCCATTTATTTATTTTACTACTTCCTAAATATATTCAATAAATTATGTCCTAGTTAATAATGTAAGTATTGCATCTTATCGGTCCATTGATTTTTTTGTTTTTTTTTCATGAATCTTTGCCAAAATATTTTAAATGGTTAATACACTCTTTAATTACTTTATCTTAGTCTGTAATTGGCAAGTATTGCAATCGTGTCAAATTTTTGAAATTAAATTTTTACCAAATAAACACACGTTTTGAGAAAGTCCACTAAGTTGTTCTGGAAAAAAAAAATGTTCTGTATTAGTGTGTTTATGTGTTTATGTGAGTAGTAAACAATAATATCTCAAAAACGAGAAATTACACAATATTCAAAAACATGGCCGGGGGCACCACCCGCATCTGACACGAAGATTTCGATAAAAAAAAAAAAAATCTAAAACCGGAAAGTGGGACTTTTCTGAAAGGTTTTTTTTTTTTCAAGTTTTTCGCGATTTTCTGGACGTCTTTAACGATGTAGGCTGGTCTATACATATAAATGCCTTTCACTTTTATTTCGATCATTTTTCAAGAGAATTTTTTTTTTTTTTTCTACGAGTTCTGAGGAAGCAGTAACGTTAAACCTTCCTCTAAAATACAATGACTGTACAATGTGATTATTACAATACCATTGACCGTAATATTTAAGATACATTAAAAGCATTTCCATAGAATTCCAAACTGGAATGAAAATCGATTAACCGGAAGTTTGTGAAACTTTATATGTTTCTGAGATTTTTGAATTTTTTTTTTTTCTCGAAAATAGCCCCATTAATTTCCTTTAAACATGCGAATGCTTATTGCACAATTATAAAATAAAACACTTTTATTTGAAACTTTTACCGGAAGCATTAAGGTTGGTGTGGCGAAAATTAAGGCTGGCGTTATGCTGAAATTTAGGCAGCTGTTATAAGCTTTCTACGGTGTTGAGATGAAGGTATCTAGTTGCCATACAGTTTATCTCCATTACCCTGGTAAAAGTCCGTTGACGTCAAGAAGTGTAATCCCTTTATTTAAAGTAATCACACCTAACCAAACATTAGAATTTTTTTTTTTAAAGATTTTTACTTTCGCTCAACTGAATTTTTAATTTAAAAAAAAATACACCATTTTGGCTGATTAGAATGGAATATAAGGTCGATCATTCATCACTTAAAAAAGTATTAAAACTTGCGTTAAACTGAGAGTCTTGGAAATTCTCAAAATGAATAGCAATAGGATACCAAAAATATGTTATGTTCAATTTAAAGAAAATCATCAGATTCAGAAATCGATTAAATTTAACTGGTATTCTAAATTATATGAAATACAGTAAGACCCTGCTTAACGCTGTTTCGTTTAGCGCTCTTTTATTTCCACCCGGGGATTCCCAGAAATTGCTCGCAGCACTACGGGGATTTCCCAATGGACCAAGGCGTTAAATCAAATTTTAAGGCTTATTACTTGCGGCGAACATTTAAGCAGATGTTTGAAAAAACAGACGGGGAAGAGAAGCAATCATTAAGAGAATTTTGGAAAAACTACAATATCATGAATGCTGTAGCAAATATAAACCTTTCTTGGAATGAGATAACAGAAAGATCTTTGAAAGGAGTATGGAACAACAATTGGCTAGATTTAAGTAAGAGCGAAGACATTGGACACTCTGTCAATATGGATGAAATAGTGGAATTAGCGAAACAAACCGGTTTAGATGAGGTAAATGTGGAAGACGTCGAAGAAATAGTTCAAGAAACAGCAGCTAGTCTTTCTAATGATGAGCTCAAGGAATTAACTAAGCAAGAAGAAAACAAAAATATTGAGAGTAGTGATTTCGAAGAAGAGCAAAAAGAACTTTCGATGGCGTTTGTAAAAAGGAGTTTGACCACTATAACTGAAATTATGGACCAATTTGTTGAAAATGATCCAAATTTTGACAGGAGTTCAAAAGCAAGACGGGGTGTTATAGATGCTTTATCCACTTATCAACAACTTCTAACAGAACGCAAAAAGGAAAACGCAAACTACATTAGATGCCTTCTTGACAAAAAGGCAGAAAATTGGCAACACAGAATAGACTGAATGATCTGACTGACTTACAATTTTATTGTTTTTATAAGTATATTCGTCTATATTGTTTTTATTTTTGTAAGAAATAAATGTTTGGTTTTATTTTTATTAAAAAAAAACATAATTATTAAATTTTATACCTAACCAATTTTCTATCCATCTTCCCCTAACGCCATTATTTACATGTTAAGATAGCCTCGTTTAGCGCTGTTTCGCATTACGCTCTACTTTGATGGAACGTATCCTACGCGTTAAGCGAAGTCTTACTGTACTTAAAAAAAATTGACGAAAACTCTCTTTTGTCAGAAACCGACCCAATAAAATTTAAAGGAAAAAGTTCCTGTAGTTGTAGCAAAATACTCAGAATATTTAAAAGCCGATGATCTTGAGCTACAGCGCTTTAGCGAATACAGCCCATTTTATAAACAAATCGTAGAGACGCCACCACCATCACAGAATATTATTACACCAACATTAACTTTTACATTCACCATAATCAAAATTTTTCTCCCAATTAAGACTGTCTGGTAAATACCAAATTAAAATTACTTATAAAAATTTAGTGTATATAATTAAGCCAAAAGAAATACGTACTATTTGTAACCTGAATGTTTTAGAAGATCTCTATCATATTATTGTTCAATGCCCTACATACTGTGCTCTCAGAAATCACTACATACCTTATGCAAATGATACAACAACCGATGTTACAAGATAAAAAAATTTAATATTCTATTTCCGCACACAAGACTTAAAATACAAGCACTGTCTAAAAAGGCCAAACTTCTTTACAGACTTATCGGAAGACGATCCAAATTACCTACAGAACTCATCAAAAGACTGATATATATTTCTATAATCAAACCAATTTGGACTTATGGACTTGAATTGTGGGGTTCAGCTAAACCTGCAAACTTACGTACCATTCAGACATTCCAATCTTTAAGCTACTTCGACAGATAGTTGATGCTCCTTTCTATGTGTCAAACCTTACGCTCCATAATGACCTCAACATCCCTTTCGTACAACAACTTGCCAAGGCAAAATATCATAAACTCCATACTACTCTCTCCTTTTGCTCTAATCTTTTGTACAATCTCTAGCCTCCACTACCATTCCTGACAATCCACCTCGCCGTTTGAATCCCCAGTGGCCCCGAGATTTCCTTCAAGACTGATCAGTGCTACTGGTATCCCGTAGAGAGTGCTACCGCTGGGTAGTTTCTCTCCTCCCACCTTCTTACAGCCTACAGTTTCATTATTCCTCATCCTATTTACTCATTGTATATATGTAATACAGATTGTAAATTTCTAAATAAACAAAACAAAAAAAATATTCTATTTAATCAGCTGTCTGAAATTGAGATCATTTATAATTAACGAGTAACTATATAACCTACTCTTAAATATGAAAAAAAAATATAAGTTTCTAGAAATTTTGGATACTTTTAAATAAATCTTGATTAAATCTACAAGTAAAAACTTGATTTTAATTAATGAATTATTAAGTTAAAACTAGGAAACGAAGTTGTTCATTTTATTTTTTATTATTTTGTTTCATTTTCAGTTTATTTTATTTAATTTATTTTCTGTATTTTCAGGTTACGAACGTAAATTCTTTGTTTTTGTCTAATGTAATCTCCAATGTTTTTGATTTGTAAAGTTTACTTCTGATCAAGTGTATATCCATCCTCCTGTTGTGTTTTTATATCAGCTAAAGGTTTGTTTATATTATTGTATTTATTATTTTGGCGTTGTATACATTCTATTATAGTAAAATTGTACAGAATCAACTCTATTTATATGGAGGCTCTCCCCGATGGCAAATAAATAAATAAATTATTATTATTATTATTATTATTGCTATTATTTTTTTTTTTTTTTGCTTTAGCGCATCAGCTGCTAAGGCTATTACCGCTTTACTTGGGGACTTTTGGGTCTGCTCATATTTCACTACATTTATACACATACATATACATTCATATGCATCCATACTGACCATTCATATTCGTGCAGGGGGTCAATCTTTAAATATAATGATATATCTTTATTTCTTTTAAATATTCGAGGACACTTCTCATTTTCTTTTCAGAATCACCTTTCAGAATTTCTTCAAGTGGACCTTCAATGCTATATCTTTTTCTTATATTCAACAACACATTACATTCTGTTAATAAATGCCGAACTGTTAGTGCATATGATTTGCATTGAGGACATACAGATTTGCATTTGCCTAACAGCAGATGTGAATGCGTTATTCCTAGTATGTCCTATTGCAAGTCTCGTTAAGACTACGGATTCTTTCCTGGTGAAAGAAGCAGTGTCTATCGTATTTATATTTGGCCTTACATGTCTTAGTTGTGTATCCGTTTGGTTCCATTCATTCTCCCATTTCTTAAATATTTTTGTTTTTATTGCATTTATTTGGTCCTCTATTCTAATTTCCCGGTCATGATTCTGCCTATTTTGAGCCGCTTGCTTGGCCATTTTATCGGCAAATTCGTTACCACGAATGCCTACATGACTCGGTATCCACATAATTACTATTCCTTGTAGAGTGTTGTAGGTTTCCATTACACGTTTGAGTAAAGGGTCTTCGCTGAATACACTTGCAAGGCTTGATATGGAACTTAGAGAATCAGTGCAGAGAAGAGCCTTCTTTATTTTATTATCTCTGCATATCTGAATTGCATCATGGATCGCTAACAGTTCTGCTGTAAAGATACTAGCAAAATTTGGTAGGTTTTGCGATATTATTACTTTGTCTTCTGTTACACATGCGTAACCTACCCCATTTTCTATCTTAGATCCGTCCGTATATAAAACAATTCTATCATTATATTTTTCCATTTCTTAAAAAAATCTTTGTCTAACTTCTGAATCACTGACATTTCCAGATTTTCCAAGGACAGTCATAGATGTATTAAATCCCATTTTTTTCAAGCACCATGGCATAGTAGTACCAATAGTATATTCTATAACTTTTCTTTTTACAATTTCATTTTAATAATAATTCTCTAGCTCTTATTCTTATAAGCCTGGTCCGTGTTTGCTGCCAGTTGTATTGATTTATCTGCTCATCTTCCGTGAATATATCTTGCAGAATATGCTTCTCTTTGTTTTTGGTCTTTAGAAAGTACTTCACTGTGAGGAAGTTTCTTCTATATTCCAGTGGAAGCATGCCTGTCTCTCTGTATAGTGCACTAATCGGAGAAGTTTTATACGCACCGGTTATAATTCTTAGTCCTTGGTTGACTAGTTTATTAAGTTGTTGAAGTTTACTTTTTCTGGCTGAACCGTTTATCTGACACCCATAATCTATTTTGGATTGAATCATTATTTGGAATATTGTGGTAAAAGTTTTGCTATCGGATCCCCATATAAAATTACCTATAACACGCATCATGTTCAGAACAGGAATGGTATTTTCTATAATGTGTTCTATATGCGCCTTCCAAGTCAATCTTGTATCAATGATCAATCCTAGAAATTTATATTCTTTCTTGTATTCAATGTTCGAATCATAAATTTTTAATGGGGGGTTATCATGTGCTCTTCTCAGTCTGCAGAAGTGCATTGCAACTGTTTTTCTGCTAGAAAAGCAGCAGCCCATCATTTCCGCACGCCTGCTTTAGTAGGTCTATTGCATTTTGGGCTGGCGTCCTTATGTCATCTTCAGGCTTTCCACTTACTAAGATCGCCAAATCATCAACAGTCAATTTAAATAACAGTAATTTCTTGAAAACGGCTCAAACGTTTTTCTTTAAGCATGGTATATATCCATTACATTTAACTTTTTTGGGCTATGACTTTTATTTTAATTTGGGAGGGGGGGATTCATTTAAGAGGGGTTTTTGTGAAAGGGTGTGGGATTACGCTTTCCTTTAAAGTTAATTATACCCTTTAATTAACTATAAATTTCAGTTAATTATTGTTTTAACTACATATATAATATTAATCATAATTAAATTTTATGCCAAAATTTTGAGTTCGAAGAAAATGGGTTAATCGGTCGGTGGTAGTGCTATATTACTAAATAGTTTGTTCAGTTTTTTACTTTCTCTTACTCCTAGTAAGAGGAAGTATTGTAATCGTGTCAAATTTTCGATATCGAGTTTTCACCGGAAATATCCGTTTTGAGGTCCCCTGAGTCCAAAAAAGTGGTTTTTAGCAAATGGTCTCTCTCTCTCTCTGTGTGTGTGTGTGTGTATGTGTGAACGGCATAGCTCAAAAATGAAAAACCGTAGAAAACCGAAACTTGATATTCCGTTTAGGTATCACCATGCGATCTGATTGTGCGTTATCTGTCAAAATTCCTCAACCGGAAGTACCACTTTACTAGTTGACTTTTTTACTTTTTTGCGTTTTTCTCAAAAATAGCTCCAAGGATTTTCTTTAAACTTGACACATCAACTACACATACAAGGAGCTACAACTTTTATTTGAAACATTTCTCTGGGAAAATTGATTTAAGGGCCCTTCTGGGGGAGGGGTGGGATTAGGTTACCCTCTAAAGTGCTATTTCAGGTTATTACACAATTCGGTCATTTAAATAATGTTAATTAGAATGAAATATGTTGTTGAAATTCCGAGTTTGAGAAAAATCGGAAAACCGGAAGTGTTTTTGTTTTAACACTTTACTAAATATGATTTTTTCACTTTTTCGCGATTTTCTCAAAAATGGCCCCGACAATTTTCTTGAAACTACACATATAAACTAAACATTCAAAGGTCTACAACTTTTATATAAAACATTTCTCTGGGAAAATTCATTTAAGGGCACTTTTAGAAGAGGGGTATTGTTACAGCTTCCTCTAAAGTGGTATCATACTTGATTATACAACTCTATCATCCAAATGAAATTAATTAGAAATAAATATTTGGCCAAAATTCCGGGTGTGAAGAAAATCAGTAAACCGGAAGTGCGCTTTTACTGAATAGTTTTTTTTTCAGTTTTCGGCAAAATTCATTAAATTTGGTACACAAACTATAAAATTTGTCAATTATAATTTTGAGAACTGGAGTAAGAGAAAGTTGTGTGAGTGTTTCACACCAGATTTTTTTTGCTAGTTTCCCCTTAAACAGGTTAAAGCGTAATTGCAGTAAGAAAAAGTCGAATGAGTGTTTCACAGCAGATTTTTTTTTTTTTAATAATTTTTTCACTCTAAACAAATAATTCGGGAAATTTATATAGTAAAATTTCTTCTCCATTAAGCTGCATACAGCATTCGATTATATACACTAGAATAACTAGACTTTGAACTTTAGTTTCTTTATATATTGTTAAATCTTCCATATTGGGTTTTTGTTAGATAAAAATAATTTCTTTAAGTGTTATGTGTTGTTGCTAAAAGCACAATTATCTTGTCAATAAATAAATTAGAAGTACATATATTGCTAATATATAATATGTGTATCTGGTATTGAAACTCTAAAAATTTTCATCAAATTTGGAAAAATATTAAATTGTTTTCATTACGTTATTATTATTATATTATGATTGATAGGAACTTGTGTAATACACAAAATGGCACTTTTGGTGAGAGGGGAAAGCCTCCAACGTCATAACTCTTCCAATAAATTAATTTCGTTGATAAAATGTTACGAATAACAATTAAATAACTTCATTTTTTTAGGGTTTCGTTAGTTATAAGTTTTTCTGAAAATTGCGAAAATCTAAGGGGGAAAAAATCAATGATACTTACCTTTGGTTACAACTTGTGATTATAAACTTTGTAAAAGGGAGCCACTGTCTGGGATGGGTCTGAGCTGGGATCGGCTACTCCGGCAGCCAGATGAAAGTGAGTTTGAATGAGTGTAAATATTTTTAATGTAAGTTTAAGGATAGGGGTGCGAGGTATATCGAACACTCCACCCCATATTTCAGCGGAATATTTAGCGTTTAGTGGGCAGGTTTTATTCGTATGAATGACTTGTTCGAATGAATGTATTTATTTGAACGAATGTTTTATTGAATGAATGTAATTGTAAATTCAACAATTTTCGCTATTCGAACAACCATCAACATTCAATGACCATCATTCTCACACCGTCACTCTGCCTGTTTATCTGTCACTCTTTTCTCAGTCTAATTATACTGTGTATATTCTCATTCAATACCTACGCATGAATATGTGGCAAAGATTGAT
The DNA here is from genome assembly GCA_011037195.1 of Triatoma infestans. Lineage (NCBI taxonomy): Eukaryota > Metazoa > Arthropoda > Insecta > Hemiptera > Reduviidae > Triatoma > Triatoma infestans. The sequence goes on from JAAEAF010005219.1 coordinate 47,636, forward strand.
GACGCTGCCTCGGGATTTTGCGCCAGGACCAATGCTTGGATATATATCATGAAGGTTTGCTTACATATACGATAGATGGCTGATGGCGAAAGCTAATCCCCCCCCCTCAATAAGTGGATTCCTTAGGATCTCGTATCCAAATTTTAAGTTTAAACTTCTGTGGGTATACGTTAGCTGTTCGTATTGATACACACCTACAATCACAAAGATGTAAAATTCCCTATTCATTCAGGGGGAAGAATTTGGAAACACTTAAGGTTTGAACTTTAAATCGTGTTGTTTTCCTATTGTTGATTCTGCTTCTCGTTATTTGGAGCTTATTTTAGTTAATGAAGACAAATTGCTGCTTTGCCGATGTTTCTCTCCTCAATTGGGGTCTTCATCAGGGCTATATTCACCGAAACAATAAACAATATTAACAGTACATTTTCCAACATATCAGCATTACATATATATATATCACATATAAATAACAATTTTGTAACAATTCCATCGATATATTATACATAACTTTGGAAAAATGATTTTACGAGTAAACTATTGAATATTCTCACATTAAATAAACAATATACAGAGATAATATGTAAATCAGATGTCATTTAATTAATTGAATATTCAATTTCGATAAAATATTTATAGCCATTTGGTGTAGTAGGTATGATAGTTATTTGTACAATGCATGTAATGCACATATGTTGGAAAATGTATTATTGTTTTGTTAAATGTAGCCATGAAGAAGACCGACGTCTTCCGGAACGTCGGCTAAGTAGGAATTTTTCTTCATTGACCCAAAACCCGGTTAGTCCAATCGCCCATTTAAAAAGGGTGCTTAACTGCTAACTCGTTCATTAAACGCTATTCGAACAACCATCAACATTCAATGACCATCATTCTCACACCGTCACTCTGTCTGTTTATCTGTCACTCTTTTCTCAGTCTAATTATACTGTGTATATTCTCATTCAATATAAACAATGTTCAGTAAGTCTAACTTATCTCTACTTAAGTATTATTCTTCTCTCCGAACCTCCAAAATATCCATTACATAAACTTCTTTATGATTCAGTTATGATTATGTAACAATATAAATCGTTCAACCAGTTTTCAATTAAATTTTGTTTTGTTGTTTGGGTTTTCTGTTTTTTAATAGTATTATATAGTTCATCTGATTCAGTTTTAACAAATACTTGCTCACCTTTTTTTATTTATTACTCCTGAAGCAGACAATAAATTTGTTCAAAACGTTAAGTATTATCTGAAAGTGTTTCTGTTGACCTTTTTTCGATAGTTGGGTTAACCACAACTAAACGGTCAACGAGAAACATTATCTATATAGATTAAATATCTTGATCTCTTTTCGAGGAATGTAAATACCAAAATATTACCATCAAATTTTATATGATTCAAAATATAGCACTGTCCCATAAATACTAGCCAACTTTTGGTCCATAATTCGAAATGTAATTCTGCCCAGCATAGTCAGTATAGTTGATTTCTGGTCACACTCTTCCAACAGATAAAACAGGATTTATCTCATAGCCATATATTATCCAAACAAACAAACAAAAAAATAACAGAAAAACAAACAGCAAGCTAGCGCCATTGAATGAGGTAACTTTTGTTGAATGTATGTGGAAACAAGGCGGTAGGGAATATTGAATTAAAAATCCTGTCCTCGTGCGGAACAAATTCTCATTCAAAGAGTATTTTATTCGTTTTCTATTTACATATTATTATAACTATATCCATTCGTTGAGATAAGAATTCTCAGGGTGAATTGTCCTGCAAAAGAATGGTTGTATTATCCGTTTTAAATTCAGCGCTAGAAACTGAAAATATTTGCAGGACAATAATTATAGTTGTCTATTATATTATATAATAAGTAGGGCTTAAAATTATTATCAATCTGAATTTATTTTAGAACGACTGCAGATCATTTTTTCAAACAAACAATTACTTAACAATGATCTTTTAGTTTTCCGCACGAGATTGCGTCAATAGTTTTTTTATAAATCGACATTTTGCCTATATTGCAAATAGCTTGATTGCTAAATCAATACTCACTTAGCAATCAAGCCAATACTACCCTGCAAAACCCATTTTTCAACATTATCGCCCACTAATATGTCGCGAAACATCGGTTTATACCAAACGCTTGACGCGGTTTCAATCCGAAGACCCAAGTATTTTGCGTCGTCTAAAAATGACGTTTTTGATCTGTTTTTGAAATTTTTAAGTATTATATTCGTGTTAAGTTTTTGATATCGAGTTTTTACTGGAAATACACGTTTTGAAGTCTCCTGAATCCAAAAAAGTATTTTTTAGAAAATGGCCTGTGTTTGTGAACAGCATAGTTCAAGAATGAAAAATGGCAGAAAGTTCAAACTTGATATTCCGTTTAGATAACATTATGGGATACGGCAATAAGTTATTTATCAAAATTCCACAACCGGAAATACCACTTTACCTGAATTTTATTTATTTTTTTTGCGATTTTCTCTAGAATGGCTCCACCGATTTTTTTAAAACTAATTATGTGAACTTTTGTGAAATAAAATTTTGTGAAAATTGTGTTTAACATCAATTTTATTTTATTTTTCCATTAATATAAACGGCCAAATACAAAATGGGGATTTACACAGGATCTTGCAGTTCTGCATTATTAATTATGTTTTGCTCTCTTTTTCAATAATGCAATGCAATTTCTCCTTTTTTCTTTATATCTCAACTAATGATATAAAACGGTTAATGATTTGTTAGTAATAACTTGATTTTTTTTTTTATAAAAAATTTTTATTGCACAGTTCGATTATTTATAAAATACCTACGGAGGAAAAATTAGTAAAAAAAAATTACACTAAACTGGTTTTATCAAAAAAATAATTAGCTACGTATAATTAGCCAATCACAGTGTAGAAGTTAGGTTGTGAAATATGGGTGTATGCTAAACCAATCAGAAATTTAGAATTATCATGTTGACCACGCCCACATTTGACTCCTTTATAAAATGAAAAATACTAGTAATAATAATTAATTAAAAAAAAACAAAAGCTTTCCCGTTTTTCTCAAAAACGACGTCACCATTTTTTTTGAAATTTTTAAAATTTTCATAATACTATCATTTTTATTTGTGATATTTTTCTAAGGAAATTGATTTTTAGGATTGTTGGGGAACCGATGAATTCAGAAATCCTCCAAATTAATATTCTAACTGTTGGCTAAACACGAACCAATCTATTTCCTGATGATGGATGGCAATCCGAAAACGGTCAGAATTAACGAAAAGAAGCATTGCTGCTATGACGGATAAAATCCTAAGATGTTATCCAGAGCATTGTGGGACTTAATCATTTATTCAATTATTCATTAATAAAGTTTATTTATTTTTTTTTTAATTTTATTTTTTTGTCGATTCCATAGAAATTAAGTCACATGAAAATATGATTTAATCAGTGCGTTAAATGTTGTTAAAGTTTGATTTTATTGAAGTTTTTATTTCTAAATATACGGTTATCATTTTGTGAGTACTTAGTTTTATAATATTGTTAAATCCATTGCTATGCTAAGTTTTAGGTTAGCAAAGTTGTTTTAAGATCTATTCTTGCTTTAGTTCTAATTACTTTTTCTTTTTGCTGTAAAAAGGAAGTATAGTGATGGTGTCAAAGTTTTGTGCGCTAGCAAATAAAATATCTAAAAAGTGAAAAATGCTATGAAGCATAAATCTTACAAGTTGGATGTGAGCCAAATCCAGTGTGACTTAAAAAAAAAATAATCTATTGCAGTTCCTTTAGGTTTTTATTGTTTATATACAGAATGTTGTGGTGGCAAGAGTTCAGTGTATAATTAAATTCGGGAATAGATCGAACCCCTTCCCAATTACTGTTCCATATTTATCCGTATAGGAATGATGACATTTTTTCACAATAAATGTGTGGTAGGGTGTGTGAGATGGAAGTATGGAGTTTGCAAAAGCAAAGTGCCTTCATCATCAAGTAAGTAATTTTTGCAAATCAAGTTCAAATTAGTGATACTTTTATTATAACAACTCCTTAATTATTTTGGCGATCAAAAGCTCATACGGCGGAACTTTATTAAGTTTCAAAACTAGTTTTTTTTTGGTGCAGTTTTAGATTTTAATATGTATAATATATTGCTTGAAATTTATGTTCTTTTTTTTTTTTGGAGTGAGTAAGTATCTTGTGATACATTGTGAAAACATTTCATCATTTTAAAACAGATAATTATAAAAAAGGGATAGCTATTGTATAAATAACCAAAAAATCTTATAATAAGATAATGTATTTATTAGCGTGAAAGTATTTATTGGCTTGAGTGTTGGTATGAATGTTTTTTATGTCAGAATTTTATTCTGGTAGGGGTCGCAAGGAATTTTTTTATAAAAGTACTTCACCCTCAGTTCTGGTCTATTTAGTTCATTTTAGAGGGTGGCGGAATCTTATATAAGAGTACTCCACCCACATCAGAAGCAAATACCCTTTTTATATAACTTTTAGTAGTGATGATGTGGAAAATTTTGATTGCAGTTACTGCAAACACTTACTAGTATATAGACTTTACATCATGGTAATATGCGATAGTTGAAGTTGAGGCAAAACAAAGTGTGGCATGAAGAGGCGATAATTCTATAATTTTAGTATCCCCCCTCAGGTGAGAAAGGAAGAGGATGGTGTCATGCGTCATTGTCAGCTCTCTTCCCCCCCCTGTCGGCTGGCTTTGAAGGCTAAAGTGAAGAGGAGGTAGCAGTCATGCTACAGTATCCTCTGATTCCATGCTACTTCTAATGGAAGCTGCGATGGATATCATGGGGAGAAAGGAAGGCACCACCCTAGCTCGAGTGGTCCTAAAATAACTACTTCGGCGCTAATTATCTAAGTTGTCGATGAGCAAAAAAAAAAAAAATAGGTCTTGTAATGGATTGCCGGCGCCATGTCTTATCTGCAGCAAAAAATCATAGTCAACCACCCAAGTGTTATATCATCCGCCCATAGCTACGTCACTCAACACGTCACGTAAGGCGTAACACATCTCCTTATCACAGGCTATTTAAGTTCACCACCTAGGGAGAGATCAGATCCGCCTACCTCACTCCCCCCCCAGAAGATCGGAAGGAGAAATAAGGGAATTCTCAAAAAATATATGATAAGAGCTAGCAGGAATCTGCGATTCTGGCCAACATTCAGTCTTGTACACGCCTCCAAGAAAAAAAATCATCACCAACACTTAACCAGTTCAGCCTGTCATTTCTACTCACACACCTACCCTTTCTATAATATAACAGTCCTTGTTAACTCTGTTTCTTCAATTAATGTTTCTGTGATCAGTGCTCAATTAGTGTAACTTCGTTTTCTTCTCTTCAACCCCTCACACACACCCCCTCCCCACTACAGGCCTATTTTTTTATTATATATTTTTTCAGATAAAGGAAAGTTTAAAGAAAGTCGTTGCAACAGAGAAAATGGTAAAAAAAACAAAAATGAAAACAAGCATTCGATTGATTGGTTTTGATTCGAAACTTTCTCCTGGATTCTCTGGTGATACTGGAGCCAGTATATCAAGTTTGATTTTCTTATAAGTCTATAAAAATTTTCTATGTAAACCCATTTTGTAAACGGGCCCCTTTTGTAATAAATCTTAAAACGAAGAAAGATCATAGAGTGAACATAACGTTTGTTGAAGTATTTGCGCTCTAATTTATGGTTTGGTGTTAATGTATTTTATTTTATTGCGCCTTACACCTGAAATCGGTGATTGAAAGTTACGATTTCTTTGACTCCCCACTTTTTACTACTGTTTAAAAACTACTAACTCAATGAAGAAAAAATGCCGTTAATTTCACTTCAATATTTCAAACCGTTGCCGAGATTTCAACCATAAAGATTAAATTTTCGTCTTTTTTTTCCTATTTCTTTGTTTCTTAAACTAAAATTAAAAGCGAATTTTTTTATTAATTTCTAATAAATAAGAGAGTTCAAAATGCTGGCAACACTTAAAACTATTTAGAACCGTAAGGGACTCAAAAATTAGGTAAAGATCACTAAAACAAAACAATATTCCAGTTTATTTACAAAAAATCTATAAAAAAAAAAAAATATTTCCTATTTATTTCAAAATGACCTCCTCGGCTTAGCCGGCACAAGCGCAGTGCTGCCGAACAGAAGAAGTTGCTAACCGTATCATGTCTGTCGGAATTGCTAAGCAGGTTTGGATTAAGTGCTTCTGGAATTGTTGGTTCTTTGCCATAAATTTTTTCTTTGAAATATCCCCAAAGAAAAATTCAAGAGGGGTTAAATCTGGTGATCTGGCGAGGAGGAATATGAATGAGATGTTCAGTAGCCGCTGGAGCGGGAGACAGGGACCGGTAAGCTGGCCTTCCAGATCGCCAGATTTAACCCCGTCTTGAATATTTTCTTTGGGTATATCTCAAAGAAAAAATTTATGTCAAAGAACCAAGCACTCCAGAAGCACTTAGGAGAAGACTTAATCCAAACCTGCTTAGCAATTCCGACAGACGTGATATGGTTAGCAACTTCATCTGTTGGGCAGCGACTGCGCTTGTGCCCTTTAAGCCAAGGAGGTCATTTTGAATAAATAGGAAATATTTTTTTTTATAGATTTTTGTAAATAAACTGGAATATTGATTTGTTTTAATGATGTTTTACCTGATTTTTAAGTCCCTAATGGTTCTAAAATAGGTTTTAAGTGTTGTCAGCATTTGAACTCTCTCATTTATTCGAAATTAATAATAAAAAATCCGCTTTTAAATTTAATTTATGAAACACAGAAATATGAAAAAAACAACGAAAATTTAATCTTTATGATTGAATATCTCGGCAACGGTTTGAAATATTGAAGTGAAATTAAAGGCATTTTTCTTCATTTTTTTTAGTAGTTTTCAATACAGCAGTAAAAAGTGGTTGTCAAAAATAAATCGTAACTTTCAATCAGCGATTTCAGGTGTAAGGCGGCAATAAAATCAAATAACATTAACACCATCATAAACTATAGCGCAAATACTTCAACAAAAGTTAGTTCGCATTTTTGATGTCTTTGTTCGTTTAAGATTTATTTCAAAAGTGGCCCTTCTAAGTGGGACTTATTATGGCAAAACCAAAACTCATACGAAGATCAAACAAGAAAATTTCGATTAAATTTCATCAATGTAATGCTTTTTATCAGATTTTTACAAATTCCTCGAAACATTTCATTGAACTTTAGAATTTAGTAAATAATATATTACTAGTATTTTGTTTGTATACTGTATTTTATTTTCAGTAATCAGTAGTTAGGCTACATTTCAAATATTTTATCTCTAGGTAGCAGCGTCCTATCAACTGACGATAGCTTCCTCTAATACTATTAGACTATTAAGATCTCGTACATGAGTGAAATAAAGGTTTATTTCCTGTTGAAGTATGAAATCATTGTTACCATTATCAGATTTGTTGCTGAATGAAAAAGGCACTCCATCATTTTGTGCCCTAGATTCAGTGTTATCATAATATCATGTTATTCTATTGTTACATTTATGTTTTCTATCATAATGAACGTGTCATTTAATGTAAATAATGATGAATAATCTGAGGCCACATTTGTTTTATTAGTATTATTATAATATGTTTTGATAAGGGTGTAAATTAAAGAGAGAGAGAGAGAGAGGGCGATATATCATGTTTGTATGTTAGTCGAAAGAAGTGTAAATGCAAGTAAAAAAAAAAAAGCCAAAGTAGTGGAAGCTGCTGTCGGTCACTCCCTTATAGTCTGGCTCCTGTCTGGTCAAAACCAGCCATACTACACACAAGAGGGTGGCACCATTCCACACTCTCTCTCACTCCTCTCAGGCACACACAGTGTGTGGCTGGCTGTCTGTGTGCATGTGAATCTATGACTCATCCGCCCTTGACAACTTTACCACTCTTCCATCACAAGTTTCTCCTCCAGTCGCCTGTTATGCTCTACCAATATTATTCTGTGCATTACTTCAGTATTACTTCATAGTTTACATTGTTGATCACTTGTTTACATTCTCTATAATATCCAGTTTACTTAATGCGACTTTTAGACTTTCATTAATAAATAAGTAAAAAAAAAAATATGTACATTACAAAACCAGAACAAGTCCTTATTTGACTCGTTGTTCAACTTGTTGAAACGATGAGGAAAATAAAAAGTAAAAGAATGCGTTTAAAGAAAAGAGAAACACGAGTGTGTCCTGTATATCATTTGACTCCAATGCCACACTTCATTTTACAGAATACTCTTACAAAATATTAATTTTTTTTTTTTGTCTTAGATTTTGATTTAATTGAATCAGGAGATTTGTGTATTTTTTTTCGTCCTTTCAAACCACTCCCCCCCCCACAATTCATTTAAGGATTACGAGTATCCCCACTTAAGTGAATGGTTAGCGATTTTGCCTTGGTGCATGCGGTCCTAGTTTGATTATCCTAGAGGGTCCAAAACAGTGTTGAATCATGATGTTATTGTTAAATTGTTAAGAGAAGCAAAACTTCTTGACATTACAGCAGTAAATAAATCGGATGTGAATCTCTCTCACGACTTGCTCTCATTATTGTAATGTTAATACAATATCTATAATAAATTAATTAATAAATAATCGTCTAAAAATACAAGTACTTTAGAAATAGTTCTGAAATAAAAATAGTTTAGTTGTGGGTTTCCTACTCTTAGTTGGCTGAGGATCTTAATTTTTTAATATGAATCTTGAATGTTAGTTAGGTTTCCGGTCTAGCCACGTTGAAACTGCTAAGTGCTCTGTAAATGGGGTTACAATTCGAGTTTAGCGTTCTGTTGATGTTAGTTGAAAAGTTATGATTCCAGGATCTTTTCAAGGATATCGTCTTTATATCTGAACACTCAAGTAGGGTGTGAAACATTGTATTCCTCTCTGCACCCATATTGATGCGCTATCATATTAACTTGAGAGACCCAATTGTATTCTATTTCAGGAGTTTTTGCGGCTAGTATTCTTAGTCTGTTGAAGCATAGTTTGGGCAGTCTCTCTTCCGACATCAATGATACTTTGGATCAGTAGTTGATTATCCTTCTTTATTATAACCTTTGCACTCAGTGGACTTCTTCCTTTCTCAAGTCGAACTATAGTTTGGCGTATTCTTGGGAAATCCATACAGGTATTTCATAAATTTCATCTGAGCAACTTCAATAGCATTAAGGTATCTAAGGCTCCAGACTTCGGACGCATATAGAAGGGTTGTTTACTTTTGTATGAAGTGCACAGAAGTCTTATGTGCTTTTCCTGAGGATGCAAAAGGTACTCTCAGGTATATGTAACTTTTTGTGTATTCCAGCTTTTCGTTGTGCCAGTTCAGAGGCTTGAGCTGTTTAAGCTTTGGAGATTTATGGAACACAAGAACCTTTGACTTTCCCCCACATTCAAGGTCAAAGAATTATTTTTGCAGTACTGTTGCAGGATTTTCAGATTCCTTTGTGTACTGTGCCAGGTAATTCTAAGAAGGGTAGTGACGTCTGCTAGTAATAATATTAGTAGCTCATGGGTATTATCAATGCTAACAACTATGGCTCCGTTATCTCGGAAAAACTTGATAATATCTGATAAGAAGAGAACAAAGAGTATTGGACTGAGGCTTTCTCCTTGTAATAACCCTAGGGTTATATCTGTTTCTTCACTTAGTTGACATTTTATTGAAATTTGGGTAGTAGCATGATCATATTTCTTTATAATCTGAATTATTTTCCCTCCTAGACCAAGTGTAAACAGTTTCTTTCACAGCAAATTATAAGTCAAAGGCCTTCTTGAGGTCTATGAACACCGCATATAAATAGTTTCCTTTTGTTTTAAAATTTATTCCTATCTATGAATTAAGGGTAAAAATGTAATCAATGCAGCTCCGCACTTGCTTCTAAACTCTGCCTGCTCTTCTAGGATAATGTTTTCAGAATCATCCCATATCATAATTCTTCTTGCAAGAATATTCGTAAATAAATTTGCCATTGTATTTATTAGAGATATCCCACGGTAGTTATCTATCTGTATCTCTTCTGTCACCTCTCTTAAATAACAAATGAAGTTTTGATTTTGATCAGGGGGGAGGGAGCTCTTCGTAATCCAGTATTTAGGTTAAATAAATTTGGGAGGTAATGTTCTCACTCAGGACTCGAGGTTTTTAAATATCTCATTGATAATATCGTCCGGTGCTGGGGATTTCTTGTTTTTGGAGAGTTTATGGACTGTTGCAGTTCTTCTAGCGAAATATCACTCTCAAGGAACGGATGAATAGCCGAAAAAAATTTAATATCTTGGATACATTTATGACCTTATTGTATTTTATAGAATCTACACCATGCCACCAAATCTATTTCGTTATTATTGCTTTTATATGGTTTTAATGTTTTTATTGTTGTCCAAAACTGTTTGCTGTTTCTCACATCCTGTAGATTTTTTAATATGAGGAGTCGAAATTCTATTTTCTTATAGTATATTAGCTATCTGTAAGAATTCATAGTTTCAAAATATGCGTTGAACTCCGAGTGTATAAACTGAATTTGTTCTGTGCAAGTCTGTGTTATAACACTGTCTGACAAAGGCATCCTGAAGGCGAACTCCCGAAACTGGTCGATGACCACAAAATGAAGCAAGCTATCACGGAAAATGTCTCTAATAGCTAAAAAATGTTTGAGGTTGCAAAACTGGCAGCCCGCGGCCATAATGATTTTTTTTTTTCTAAAAATTAATGTTTATAACATCTTGTGGGGAGTAAAACAGAAAATGTTTTAGCTTCTAAACAACAATATTTTGATCAGTCAAATTAAATATTTTATTTTCCTAAAATGTAATTCAATTTATATTTTCTAAAATTGTTATATTTTTGTAAAATAAAAAAAAATGGTTGAAAATTAAAATTTAAATACTCTGATGTAACCGGAGAGGGTAAAGGCCCGGCGGCAACATAAGGGCATTGGTTAGCTAACCTTTTCTATTTTTAGTTTATGTTCTGATTCACAGAATAATATTGTATGCGGCCCATGTCTGATATAATATCTAATTGACTCCATTTTAGTTTGAGATCCTGTGTTTAATTTATCAATATCTTTGTTAAAAATATCTTCTTTTTTTTAAAAAAATTATAACCTTGTTTAAGGGAAGGGAAATAGCCTAAGTGGTAAGTGTACTGGACTCCCAAGCAGAGGACCCGGGTTCGAGCCCAACTGTGCTGCCCTTAGATTTTTTTCTTCCCAGGAGCCTCTAAAGCTAACCATCCGGAGATTTTTTTTTTTTTTTTTTCCTCAGGGTTCTGTACCGCGACCATTCTTGATCTATTGTACCCCCCCTGGTGCCTAAGATGAGCTAGCTCATCTATAGCACCCTCTCCAGGTTTAACTCCCTGAGAAATCTCAGGATCCTGGACGGTTCTAGGGTAGGTATTTCTTCCTCCCCTATCTGGTAACAGCCCAGACAACCATCCGGAGATGGTCAGTGTTGTCTGTAACGAGAGAACACTGTCCGGAGGCCGGCAGTACACTGAGAAGGCTCCGGGCGCCATAGATGTTGACGCGCGTTAAATTAAAAAAAAAAAAAAAAAAAGTAATTTTGTTTATAATAGATAATATTATACCATTAATATCAATATCTTAAGATGAGTCTCTTTTTGAAGTTTATTATCATCAATTAATAGTAAAACTGAAGTATAGAGGCGAATGCACTCAACTATAAAATCTGGGATACTTTTTACTTTTCAACTTTAAATTACTTACTTTGCCCAACTTCTAAGAGAGTTAATCTTTTGGATGGACTTATAGTGTGCTATATTGGCAGAATTTTTGGGGCTCCCGCGTTCTTCTGCCAATTTTCAACAATCAAAGCTGGCTCCTTTTCAAAGATAGTCAGTATTGTGTGTGCGATGGGATAAGCATGGAAGCGTTAATTGTTTCTGAAAATGATGTAATAGCCGCTGCTAAGTATATTGAAAAATTTCTTTTGGAAAGAATGTTTACGTTGCTCCATTTATCGGGGACTATCTCATGTTAATGTTTGTTAACGCCATGTAGAGACTAGATTTTTTTTTAGTTAGTTAATTTTTTTTTTGAATTAATTATTATCATCAGAGACATTTTCCGTGGAAGCCTGCTTCATTTTGTGGTCATCTACCGGTTTCGGGCGTTCGCCCATCATGCGTTTTTCAGACAGTGTGACAACACAGACTTGCACAGAGCAAACTTAGTTTACACCACACGCTCTGTGCAAGTCTGTGTTGTCACACTGTCTTGAAAAACGCATCCTGAAGATGGGCGAACGCCCGAAACCGGTCGATTACCACAAAATGAAGCAGGCTACCACGGAAAATGTCTCTGATGCTTTCCAGCTCTGCGGAACCAACCACCACAATAATTATTATAATCCAATCACAAAACATAGGTGTTTAATTGACTCCGAGACATTTTCCATGACAGCCTGCTTTCCTTTTTTTTAGTCATCGACCGGTTTCGGGCGTTCGCCCATTATCAGGATGTTTTTGTTAAACAGTGTAATAACTTGCGCAGAGCAAATACTGTTGATACACTGGATTTTAAGTCTTTGTTATGACGGAACTAGGTTAAGAGGGGTGTTGATACCTGAATGGGAAAACACATATTCGTTCCTTTAGTGACGTTGTACCCTTTGTTAAATGGAAACATCAGTGAATGGGGATGTATAACTTAATACTTTGATAATTATTTATCCATACCATCTAATTATTTCTATTTATTAATTTATAACAGAGCGAAATAATGCGAAAATGTCAGCCGTGGGCCACTATGGAAAATAGTTGCTGATAAGAAATGATAGAATTCGAACTGAATGATCGTAAGATGGTATAGATACATAACTATGTTGAGCGAGTAATCTATATAAGCAAGTTCATTTTATAATTAAGCATTACATTCCACATTTCATCTTTCACACACATTCACATACTCCATCCATGTACGCACGTATACTTAAATATAGGTTCTTTTTTACAGGCCTAAATATAACGAGTCTAAACGAGATCACATACAGACATTTTCAGATATATCACTGAAAAAATTATACAAGTATGTTATCTAACCTTAATGTAACATACAATCCACATGAACATTTTAGTTTATTGATTGAAGTTAGCTCCAACCAAAACAAAATTTAATTATGAATAAAACTGTTTTATTTAACATATTATACAAAAAAATGTTTCGAGTTATAACAAAGTGATAGTGGAGAGATAGCATTGATTCCAATTAACTTAAAAAAAAAATTATCCAAATTCTATAAATTTGTATTTATAATCATATTTATAAATAGTTCTAATCTTTCATATTATTTGTAGGTATGTATGAGGCGATTACTCATTTCGTAACCAGTTTCCAAGGAGATCCATCCATTTTAAAGAATCATTGTTTTAATTAAGAAACACGTATTTGTTGGACTTGAGGTTTGTAGCCATAATACTAATTACACTTTATTTCTTATCATAGTTAGATTGTATACTTATTTTTTTGGTAAAGATTGTGCATCAATTTTCATTGGATTTTTATATTAAATTTTGTATTTTTTTTTTTTTTTGGATACAATAGATCAACTAATGCTAGATAATAATGCCATATAATGTAATATGTATTCATATACATTTCGAAGGACGGGGCACACTCCTTTCTTTACCATTAATATTTCTTCATATCCTGTAGAGAGAGATAAAACAGTATACAGATTTGAGCGCAACCCATCAGTTCCGCTAGACGCGTGTCTTCAATTTTTATTTTATTCATCTGACATAAACTTTCACCTTGTTGAAGCTACCTTTATTTTTCTGATATTATTGTTTGTTTAAATCTATTTTTACTTTCTCTCTTTCTCTTATGGCAAATTTACGAAATTCACTTTTCAGCGGAAATACAGGCCCCCTCCTCCCGAGGTTGAAAAATTGGTAGAATATTGTTGTAAATATATGCATACATACGTTATATGGTGTGAATGTGTGAACACCATATATTCCGTTTAGGCATTATTAGAGATCCGACACAAGGTTTCAGTCAAAATTCCTCATCCGAAAGAAGTATGAATTTACTAAAGGATTGTTCAGTTTTTTAATCGTTCAAATTTCATAAACTATTCACAAGTTCAGCCACTTTTATTTGAAATATTTCGAATGACAATAGTTTGTGGAGGTTTTCTGGAAGAGGGGGTAACATAGGGCTTTTCTGTAAAGTGCCGAATCTGTTTATTACACGGTCTTCCACCAAAATAATAATAATAATAAAAGCTTTATTTACATTCTGAAACAGAACAGATGCCTCTCCCTAAGAAGGTTTAGGAGTTGTTAACATAAAATAACTTTATATTTACATAATTTAAACTTTAATATTGAATAATAAAGAAAAATTTAAATGAAAAACAAAGAACTATGACATTTATAATTATTTACAAACAAAATAATCGCCACTTACTAATTCACTGTCCACTTATTAATTATCGTTAAATTAATAAAGGATATGGCTCAATTTCTTGCTTCTGATATCATTGGATACCCAGTCTTTCCTCTAATTCATCCCTCCATCTAAATGTTGGTCTTCCTTCCGTCTCTTCCTGTTTCTGGGGTACCATTCTGTGCTTACCTGGTCCTTTCAATTTAGCCACATGCCCTGCCCACTTCCACTTCAGGAGGTGCCCTTCTCTCGCCAAATTTCACAGTTTAGAAGTTCTTTGTTTACTTACTTTATTCCTGATCTTAATACTTCTATCCTCTGTATCTTAATACTTCTATTCAACTGGGGCATTTCAAGACGTCTATCTAATTTGCTAGTGAGTGCCCCCCCAGGTTTGGCAACCATACAACATAGTATTTTTTATTATTATTATTAATAATTTGTTTTGAGGACATACCCCATACAAATGAAGACTGCTCAATTACAGTGGGCAACATAGTAAGAAAAGAGAGACCAGAATATATATACAATAAAACACAAAATATAGAGTAGTAACAGTAAGTACACAGCACACTGCATTGTATCCATATTTTAAATAACAAATGTATAATTTATAAATATAGGGAGATAAACCGACAAAAACTGACGATATACGTATATAATCAATCTCTCACACTGTAAACTATTCATTTAGTATAAATGATCGTGTTTTGTGGCAATTAATTGTGAAAAGGTATAATTGTTTACTTTCATTTTTGTATTTAAAAACGAACACATTGTGGAACTGCTCCATTGATATATTCTTAACCTGCGGTATGTACTGATTACGAAGAGATTCATAAACCGGACAAACTACTATTAAGTGGTACAAATCTTCCGCATCATTATGCCCGCATATTGTGCATATTTCCTTAGGTTTTATTAGGTGTGTGACATTTTTCACTGACAATTTGATCTGGTAATTGCCCGAAAGCCTCAAATTGTGTGAATAGTTTCACTATACCAAATGGCAAATTCAATTCGCTATAATATTGGCAAACCGAACTTGTGGCAAGTATATCGTTATAAATAGAGCTGTACTTTGCTGAATGCATTAGTTCTAGGTCTTTTAACTTTTGGAATTCCTTATATCTATTTAGCGTTCCAGCCATACAACATAGTATGATACACACCAATTGTTATAATTTTGGCCTTTAGTTTAATTGAGAAGTTACCTTTAGCAATTTTACCGAGCGACCAGTATTTCTTCCAATCAGAGTTAATTCTGTTGTTCAATTTTTTATTCGCTCTAATATTGAAAGGATACAATCTGATCCAGATATTTGTACTCCTCTAAATATTCAACGCTCACCCGTTCCACTGTTAAAGATAGTTTAACAGAGTTGGTAATCACTTTTGAATTTTATCGGGATTTTAACTAATAATCCTTTCTTTGGACTTACTTCCGTCAATTCTTCCAACAATATCTGAAGGTCTTCACTCGATTTCCTTACCAAGATAATATCGTCGCAAACTGTAGATGTGATTGGCACTCTCCATTCATAATTATTCCTTTATTTAAATAATTTAGTTCTTTAAAGATTTTATTTAAAACACAGTTAAATAATAATAGTGACAGGTGGACATCCTTGTTATACTCCCCTTTCTAGCTTGAAATTTCTTCCCCTTCTCTCTAATTCTATGAATCCTTCATTATCTGCATAAAGACCCTTTATTACTCGTACATACATCCTATCAATACCACTATCGCCCAAGGCGTTCCCAAATATCAAAATAGTAATAAATTTGAGTTGGTCGCCAAAACGAATTTCCTGAAAATTTTGACCATTTCCGTGATTTTCTCCAAACAACGCCTACGTCTTTCTTTAAAACTTGTTATCTAGTTATAAGATCTATCACTTTTTTTCTGAGAAAGTTTATTTAATAGTTTCTGAGAATGAGACGTCTCACAAAACTCAAAAATTCCATATTCATAAAAATGTTCCTGCAATCATATAACAGGGAATGCATCTGAAAAATTAGTACAAATTCTAAGTTTAAAAAATGCATTCTCAATTAGAAGAACTAAGATAATTATTGAGAAAGAAAGCTTTGTGAATAGTTTCACGTCAGTTTATTTGGGTAATCTATTTTTGACTTATACATCTATAGTAACTTACATCTTATTTTCGTCGTGGAAAATAATACGGTTCTACCATCTCGTGGGAATTAAACAAAATTCCGAATTTAAAAAAAAATTTGCCATCCAGAACCGTGTGGGGGAGTTGCAGTAACAAAAAATGTTTCTTAGCAGATTTTTTATTTAATTTCAATTTATTTTGAATTAATTAAGGAAGAAGGGGAATTAGAAAAATTCCAAGTTTTAGAAAAGATTTTTCCCTCTTAAAAGTTAAACAATATCCAAAATGAAGTGACTTTTACATCTAACTGGAAAGCTTGATGCGTCATTACTGTCATTTATTTTACAATCTCGATATTAATATACCTTCTACCATTTCCCTTTAAATGGCTTCATTTGGCATTTTATTAACCTCAGCCTGAAAATCTCCCCCCCCCCAATTTAACGGATTATTGTACCAAGAAAAAGGGCACATATAACAAACAAATCTTAATTCTTCTTCGTCCCATCTATTTCCTTCGACCTTCTATAATGTTACTACCAATTTTCACTACAAAAGATTGAGTGAATTCCCGTGAGAGAAACATTTTAGAATCAAAGGGAAGTCCTCTAAAGTCCCCAATAAGAATTGCCATTGGAATAGGGGAGAAGGAAGAGATATCCCCTTTTCTAACTTCCTAGACCTCTTCAGTGATTTACTGTTGTTTACTTGGGGCACCAGCTTTTAGTCTGGAACTTGCTTCTCAATGTCCATAAAATAAAAATGGTCTTTACTTGTTAATACTGGTAACGTTATATTGTCCTTTATCCTTGTTTTATGAATATATTGTGCTATATAACACTATTATCATCAATTTCAATACTTACTATATTCTCTTACTGCTGTAGAGGAAGTATCGCGATTTTTTTTTTTTTTTTTTAGTGTTTGATCTGTGTGTGTTCATGTTAGAATAAATCACAACTACACATACAAAGATCTACAACTTTTATTTGAAACTTTTCTCCGGGAAAATCCCATTTAAGGGCATTTTTTGGTGGGAGGGGTAGGGTTATGTTTTCATCTCAAGTGTTACTTAGCTGATTCTACAATTCTATCATCTTAAAAATCTCGTGTGAAACACTCACACAACTTTCTCTTACTCCAGTTCTCAAAATGATAATTGACAAATTTTATAGTTTGTGTACCAAATTTAATGAAATTCGACGAAAACTGAAAAAACGGTTCAGTAAAAGCGCACTTCCGGTTTACTAATTTTCTTGAAACTAGGAATTCAGCCATCATTTATTTCTAACTATTATGTTTGGATGATAGAATTGTATAATGACTAGGATAGCACTTTGATGAAAATCTAACCCCACCCCTCCCCTAAAAGTGCTCTTAAAAGAAATTTCCCAGAGAAATGTTTTAGATAAAAGTTGTAGATCTTTGCATGTTTAGTTTATATACGAAGTTTCAAAAAAATCGTCGGAGCCATTTTTGAGAAAATTGCGAAAAAGTGAATAAATCATTTAGTAAAGTGGTAAAGTAAACGCACTTCCGGTTATCCGATTTTTTTCAAACTCGGAATTTCAACAACATATTTAATTCTAATTAACATTATTTAGATGGCAGAATTGTCTAATAAACTGAAATAGCACTTTAGATGGAAACCTAACCCCACCCTCCCCCAAAAGTGCCCTTCATGCATTTTCCCGGAGAAATGTTTCTAATAAAAGTTGTAGCTATTTGTATGTGTGGTTGATGTTTAAAGTTTAAAGAAAATCGTCGGAGCCATTTTTGAGAAAATCGCAAAAAAGTAAAAAATCCAATTAGTAAAGTGGTATTTCCGGTTGAGGAATTTTTTACAGATAATGTAGTGTCAGATCCCACGGTGATACCTAAACGGAATACGGAATATCAAGTTTCAACTTTCTACGGTCTTTCGTTTTTGAGCTATGCTGTTCAACATACATACACACACACACACACACACACACACACACACACACACAGACCACTTGCTAAAACCACTTTTTTTGGACTCAGGGACCTCAAAACTTGTATTTCGGGTGAAAACTCGATATAGAAAATTTGACACGATTACAGTACTTCCTCTTACTTAGGAGTAAGAGAAAGTAAAAAGTTTTATTTAGAAATAAATAAATAGCCAAAATTTCGAAGGGTTTGAAGAAAATCGGTAAACGGTAAACCGGAAGTGTGTTTTTACAGCTGGTTTTTTCAGTTTCCTGTGATTTTTTTTCCCTTGAAAACACCGACGGATTTCATTAAATTTTGTAATTACTAAATAATGAACATTGAGATCTATCGCGTTTTTTTTTTTTAATTATTTTTTCGGAGAAATTCATTTAAAGAAGTTTGAGGGGGGGGCGTCACTTTATTGAAATTAGATTCTGCCATTGGGATTCTTATGTACACTCTGGAGTTTTGAAGGTTCCTCTTACAAATTTTCCTTCTGATAAATGTCTTAAGACTTTTGTTTTCGAGCATTCTTACACTGTCAGGTTTCCTTCTATGGAAGATTGGTCAAGATTGGGTCCGTCTGGTGTGATACCAGATAATTACTTCCGATGTTACACGGACCGTTCCAGAATGTATGGTAGGTCTGAAGCTGGTAGGTCCATTTTGAGACTGATTTCCGGTCAACCGATTTTCTTCAAACTCGGAATTTTGTTATCATATTTAATTCTGATTAATATTATTTGGATGCTAGAATCGTCTAAGAAATTAAAAATATATATAAATAAATTAAAATAGCACTTTAGAGGAAGGCATAACCCCATTCCTTGTCCCGAAGATATAATGTTACATATAGAAATTGTAGCTCTTTATTGTGTAGATGATATACCAAATTTAAGCAAAATCGTTGGAGCAGTTTTCGAGAAAATTGCAAAAAAGTAAAAAAAAACAAACAATCCATTTAGTGAAATGGAACTTCCGGTTGACCGAAAACCATATTAATAGGTCTCTGCTAGAGCATAAACGAAATATCAAGTTTAAACTTGATGCAATTTTCGTTTTTGGAGTTATGCTGACCCCCCTTACTTCCTCCACACACAGTGAGAGTGAAAGATCAATTTATATAAACTCGTTTTCGGACTCAGGGGACTTCAAAGCGTGTATTTCTGGTGTAAACTCGATATCGAAAATTTGACTTGAATACATTATTTTCTTTTATTAGCCGTAGAGGACAAAAATAACCGGGACTTTTATATTTTGCATTAAATTTCAAACTATACATATTTATAAAATAAACATAATTAAACTAGATTAGAAATTCCGTATGTTGTATTATTTGAAAATTAATTAAATCAAATCGATGGAAAGAAAATTCACTCAAATACTTGAAATTCTTATGAATGATAAATAGAAATTTATTTATGATTATTACCAGGTCTTCCTCCAAATAGTGCTTGTTCGGATTTATATAGAGCCTCAGGTTTTTCTAGGCAATAAGCGATCGAATTTGATATAAAAACAAAGCAACAGGAATCCGAGCTGTTATTCGTCGGATGGATGTGCTGAACTTGTGTAACACATCTCCATGTAATGTACACATGTGTACTCGAGCCTTATCATGTATTCCACGAAGAACATCTTCTATGTACCTATTTGCGGTCAAAACTCCGTTTTGTATGACAAGCAGTTGGTACTGAGTCCACTACATAACTGAATACCTTTTGAAAGGCTGTGATTTCGATGCCTTTTAGAGGATCTACCGCTAGAGACTAGATCACCCTCGCGCAGCTTTTTTCTGATCGTTTAAGAGCTCATCCCTATAGTAGGTTGCGAATGTTCAGGAGTCGATAATGATGGCTCCAAGCATTATGAAACGGTCGCCTCTACCGCATACCGCAATGGGTTGAATGGTTGAGCGTGGCCCACCAAGGCTTGGGTCATATGGTGGACATTTCGACTAACAACCATTCTTTTAGAACGAATTTAATTAATTGACTTTCAAGGAAAAAAAACGAATTTAAGAAATTAAAAGTTATGATCTCTTTTTGGTTTTCGCGGTCATTTTCACAGAAAACACTTGAGTTTCGAGATCGCTTCAGTGGTTTGCTAAAAACCGACGTTTCATCCACATTGGAATGAGCCTTTTTCAGGGTTGTTAAAGCTAATGGTAATTGGTGCTTCATTAGCTTTCAAGGTGTAAATACCCTGAAGAGGCTCATTGCAATATGGGCGAAACATAGGTTTCTAGCAAACCACTGACGCGGACTCAATTTGAAAACTCAAGTGTTTTTTTCAAGTTACAAGTTGTTTGACCGGTTAAAGACGAATTCCAACTGATTTATTTGATTTTTATCTCAAGAGTACTTGAAAGATTTAGTAATAAACGTGAACAACAAACCAGTAATGCTTGTGTTTACCTTTGAGCTACTGGATTTAATTTATACAAAAAAATGGATTAAAAATATATTTTTCTTTTTAGGACAAAATAAAAAAAAGAGTGGAATATTCGGTGTTTTTATCTATGAGTTAATTATTTTTAATTCTAAACGACTTTATGGCATTAAAAAAAAAAAAAAGGTGTTTGATAACCAATACATATTTAACTAACGGCTTATTAACTAGTTATGGAGGAAAACATGATAATTGTTATCAAGTCTTTCATCATACTTGAGTGAAAGTGATATTTAATTTTTCAAAAAACAAACTATACTCGTTGGAACGTTTATATTAATTGTATTAAACTTAATAAGTAATGATAATAATTCTAAATGCTTTTAATTAGTGCAAGTCAAGTGATAGTTTTTTTTTAACATACTGAGCTAATAATTCAGATATTTTGTGGTAATATTAATAAAGTTTGATTAAGTGGTCAAACAGTTGAATGTAAAATGGATAATTCCACCGGTGCACTGCTTCTGCTGAGAGTAAGGCAGGTAAAAAACATTTCTCTTTGAAGGAGGTTTACACCAACATCTGTTTAAAAATATGCTTTACAGTAGGAATGTTACTCGCTCGCATTAAGCGCCGGATAGTTTTCATAGAAATCACACGAGCCTTATGTATAATATATTGCAATTTATTAAACAAAATTGGCGAAATTACTAGTATCTAAAATTTCGGCCTGATTTATTCCGGGCCCGATTTTTTTTTTTATGCGTTATAATGGGGTTGTTGGAGGAGAGAAATGGTCTGGTTTGAATGAATTAACAAGATATGTGGTTAACACTGTATAATATAAATAAGTGACACTGACTGCCTGGG
The DNA here is from genome assembly GCA_011037195.1 of Triatoma infestans. Lineage (NCBI taxonomy): Eukaryota > Metazoa > Arthropoda > Insecta > Hemiptera > Reduviidae > Triatoma > Triatoma infestans. The sequence continues at coordinate 69,430 of JAAEAF010005219.1, forward strand.
ACTTTACACTTGAAATGATAAGAGTATGGTAGAGTGGAAAAGGGTAATGACAGGTAGCAGTGACTGGCGAGCGACCTCAGTTGTATGAACTGTCCTATATCTGTGTCCCGTCGCTGTATTTATGTGTTTTCTGCCACTCTAGTCCGAGAGAGTGGTTCTGGCGTTTGTCTCTCTTTCTCTGCTACGAATACAGTACTCTTTTTAGGTACTATTACATGTTTTTTTTTTAATATTTCTTTTAATTTCAGCCTCCAACTAGATCTATCCCGGATATCCTCTTCTCTCAGTCCAGTGGCTCTCTCGCACGTCATCTATCCACTTTTCCCTGGAATAGTCTGCCCCTTCTACTCTTCCTCGGCTTCCCTGTCTAGGATCTCTTTAGCCATTCTTCCATTCTTTTTATATGGCCGTACCATGCAAGTCTTCCTCCACCTTTTGCAGTACATTTTTTTTTAAATGTATATTTTCTTTCTTATTTCTTCGTTTCATGCTCTTTCCAGCCTTGATATTCCAGTACGGGTGCTGCCCTTCACCAGTATGCCATCTCGGTGGCTAGAAGCTTTTTCCTTAAAGCCTTATTCAAGGTCCAAATCTCAGCGTCATATAGTGGTATACTAATTTGTACCAGGCTACTATATATTATCTTTTTGGTACTATGTAGAAGATTGCTGCTCCATTATTCGGGGTTCAGTATGCTGAACTGCTTTAAGTAAGATAGTTAATTAAAATGTTTAAAAATTAGAGTTTTTATTCAGTTTTTATTCGTCTTTTTTCGCCTTCCCATTTCTTGTATGTTTACAAACAAACAAACTTCGACAAACAAACGAACAAATAAAAAATTGCAACAATGAATGGGTTTAGTAAATTTTTTTTACATTTTAAAAGTTGAATGTACGTATGTATGATGATCTACTTATTGGCAATTATCAATACCAGTTTTTCTGTATTTGAGCGAAGTGATGTGAACACATTTTTATAGAATTTTGGTTTTTAGAGAACCCATTTCTGAAGATCCCAGATACTTTCTCATAAATTGTGGTTTTAATTACTCTAATTGAATAGTAAATCATGCAATTGCGGTGTCCTATAAGTGGAAACTTTTACACTATTTAAGTTCAAATCGGTATATTTCATTTTTCTGGAGATGTCGGAGGTGGGAGGCGCAGAAAAAGATTTGGGACCGTTTTCTGACATTCGTAGTTTATAGAAAGTGTCTAATATTTTAGCCGAGCTTTGATAATTAATTATTGGTATTACTAGCAATCATAACATATATGAAAAACTGCTTTATAGCGAAAATATATTTCAATATTTTGCTAAACCATGTTGGTGAATAAATAATCCGGTTGGGTGAAGGAATTACCGTATCATCTGATATAAAATCCAATCAACGACATTATAATTGTTGAATGTTCTTGCAAAAAAGCTACTCCACGATATGTCTTGTCAATTTTCATAACTTTTCAATCTTTAGCTATATAGCCATTCAAATTGACCAATCTCTGAAATATTTCGGGCTTGATTATCCATTAAACAAAAAAGCAGTCAAAAATAAATAATTTAATTATAATAATAATTATTATTATAATGATTTATACTAAATTTATAATAATAATAAATTATTGAGGGAAGGGAATAGCTAAGTGGTTAGCGTACTGGACTCCCGCGCGGAGGACCTGGGTTCGAGTCCAGCTGTGCTACCCTTAGATTTTTTTTTCCTAGGAGCCTATACAGCTCACTGTCCGGTGATAGACAATGTTGCCTGTAACGAGAGAACACTTCCGGAGGCCGGCAGAGCATTGAGAAGGCTCCGGGCGCCAATGACCATAGACGCGCCTTAAATTAAAAAAATAAATCATTATTAATACTCAATGCATTTTAATAGTAATAAATAAATAATAATAATAATAATCCAATAATTTAATAAAACAAACGAAAGCCTTAGTGTTACAATTTACCACTTTACAGCCACTACTCCGGGAAATACCGCCCACTTATTGCTGTGCCTCATTGAAGCTTTCATTGAAGTGCTCCGGATTTTAGAAGATTCGAAAAAAATTGGTGAGAAACATATTAATTATTTTTATATTTGTAATATTTGTTCGTAGTCGTCCGAAGTCAGGATTTATTATTATTTTTTTTCTAATTTAAAAGAGACAGACAATTCCAAATGGGAAGGTCAAAAAACCTATATTTCCAAAATCAGAAATTGCCTAAATCAGAAATATTTGCCTTTTTTTAATCAGAATGAAAATGTTGGTTCAAAATGGCGATTGGGTATATATATATGTCCATTAATCTCTAGCGACTAGAAGAGAACCTAGTTTAAAGTTCAGGATTGAGGGGATCGGGAACAAATGGCGATGAAGAGAAAGTCATTTGCGTAGCTCTTTTTACTATTTCTGCCATCTCCAATAAAATATTGTATATGTATTTCTTGAAGAAGAAATGAAGTAAAAAATATATGAAGATGTTTACGTCAGCTGCCTTATAGAGGTATCGTAAACAGTAAACTACGTATTACTCTTACTAGTTAACCCGCCTACTTTCCTGTACGCCTTTCATGGAAAGAAGTCATGTTAAGGAGAACGGGAGCAGCTTGTTCAAATTTCTAACTTAAAAAATCTTAGTTACTTATATCGGCGTTTCCCATCTATCAGGTTGCTGTCAAGTTATCTTCCTTCTATAATTCTCTGTTCCACCAGCCCCCCCCCGTCTCAGACCTCTGCCAGCCATGTCTTCCCCTGTCCTTCCATTAACGCTGCAGCCTCACTCTTCTGCACCACAGTGGCTGGGTCCATTTTTTATTAATTACTCTTTATACTACGATCTCATTACGTCTATTTCCTTCCTAATATGTTCGTTTCTTATTCTTTCCATTCTTGAAAGTCCTAAGACACTTTCTCCCAGTAATCATGTCTACCGCTCTTGTAATGGGATCCATAGGAGAGAGAGAGAGAGAGAGACAAAAATGTCAGGACCACTCTCTCGGACTAAAGTGGGAAAAACTGCTTAAATACAGCGACGGGAGAGATACAAGTCATACAGCAGAGTTCATTCAGCAGTCACAACGTGTCATATACCTTACTCTTTACCACTCTACTATACTCTACCATTTTAGTGTAAAGTCCAGGCAGTCAGTGTCACTTTTTTCAGTGTCCAGCCATATCTAGTTTATTAATCTAAACCAAACCATTTTCTCTCCTTCATCCTACCCATTATAGCTCTTTCATTTCTGGTCAATGCTTTCGTGATGGCGCAAGTTTTTTCTGCCCATCCCTGTCTAGAATAATTTCGACCATGGAATTGCTACCCAGATTATTCATCAGCACCGAATACTTTTCCATCACCTTATTTTTCATCCCCCATATTCATATTGTTGCCTTTACTTCCTCATCATACACTCCAATTCCACATTTTCTTATTAAATATATATTATTTATAAAATCAATATCCTTAATATTCTTGTGAGTGAGTATATTTCTATAATTTGTAAAATTTTTACAAATTGTAAATTGTTTTTGTATATTTATAAAATTTTCGGCGTGCCATATTTACAAATACGATTAAAGTACAATTAAAAGTGCCTGTGTCAAATCAATTGGTTTGAACTTTGAATACTCAGTGTACAAATAAAAAACGTTTCACTGATATTTGAAACATTTTTAAGGAAAAAAAAATATTTTAGTGAAATTTTGTGTGTCTGTCAGTTATATTTTTAAATTTAAACTGCACAAGCTTTGTTGGTTTTGACAGTGGGCGCTCCACACAAGTCCGCTCAGTTATACAAGTATATTTTTAATTCAAATTAACCTAGTGTTTATAACAATAAACCCCAGATTCACAATACAGCATTATTGAATTGAAATGACAATTCAGACCATTATACCATTGAGATGACTGTAGGAAATTGCAATTGTCATTTGCAAAACCATGTGCTTTCTTGTTTTGACTTACATCAGGAATCTGGTTAGAGGTGTAATTTAGTATCATATGAACTTAATAATAGATAAAAAGTTTCGCTTACTCTGATGTTTTAAATGTTTTTTTTTCAACCAATTGTGATGAACCTTATACAGCTAATCAAATATAACAAATTCTCAACATATTTAATGAGTAGGTGAGTCATTAAATGATTATTTAAAATATTTTTAATAGCAATTAATATTTCATTTTTAAGTAGGGGTGGCTCATTATTGTCATAATTTTTTTTTAGTAAACTAATCAGGATAAATGCTTAGTTATTCCTCCTTATATGGTAAGATAGGAATCGTTGATGTATCATTCTAAATAAAGATGAGTTCTGATAAAAATAACAATTTTTTTTTTTGAAGGCTGATGTAAAATTTGTAAAAAAAAAAAAAAATGATGGCCAAACATAAATTTGTTAGGAAACAAAAGGTTCTAAAAGAGGAAACTTATCTTGATGGAATAGGAAAAATAATTGAAAGAGATTTTTTCCCGGATTTGGAAAAACTGAAAGCACAGAATGGTTGTTTAGTTGATAGAAATGATAAAATAAAATTGCAACAAATTCATGCTATATATACTCCAGGATCATGTACAAGTTCTGAAAAATATTTAAGCCCTGATATATTTGAAAATCCTGAAGTTAAACAGGAATGTTTGGAAGACGAAAGACTTAGACAGTGCAGTGTAAATGCGGTGAAAAAAGTGAATGGCAAACAAAATATGTCATTAGATGGATATTTGAGTTTACATACAAGTGAGGATAATCAAAGTTATGAAGAAATTATTGCTGAAACAGACAACAAGATTCACCGGCGAAATTATCCATGGCTTTACAAGGAAGAGAGTTTACAGAAAAATAACAATATACTTTCTATGGATAGTGACGTAAATCAATTAAAATCCAAAAGATTAGACACTTGGTCTTATCAGGATAAAAACTATTTAATGTTTGTACCAGATGGTGTAGAATTAACTCCTGAAGAAAAGATTGAAATGGCTAAACGTAAACAAGAAATAATTCATTCAAATACTCGTTTAAAACATAACCCTTTTGATGGAATTAAAAACCAGGAAACGCTAAAAGATATGGCACATTCTCATGCTAAATTGTTGCCAGGAAAGTGTGGTGCTGATGGTAAACAAGTTTATACAGAAACTCCAAAAGTTAATGGTTTTTCATTTGTGAGAACACCATCTCCTATGCCTGGTGTACATGAAACCCCACTGATGACATGGGGTCAGATTGAAAGCACTCCCTTCAGATTAGATGGTGAAGACATATCAATAAATACCTCTCCTGGAATTTCATATAATTTTCCCAAACCTTCTAAACGAGAAAAGTTAGCCTTGAATTTAGCGGATAAGATCGGCGAAAGGCACAGAATTCAGAGGAAAAAACCAATGAAAGCAGTAGTACATCAGTTGACATCACCTCTACATTGTTCTGGTTCTCTTGATAGACTACAACTACTCTCGCCAGCTGCCAAAAAATTAGCTTCAGATAAACTACATAGTTTTGGTAATGATACAAGATTGGCAGCCTATTACAGTCCAGCACAGCCATGTAGATATCTTTGTACACCAGAAATTCATGCCAGAAATTCTGATACATCCAAAAATGTCAATACATTATCTGGCAAAAAAAAAAAAAACTAAAAAAGGATTTTGACAGCTGATTTCATTATGTATTTTCCCCTTGAAAAACTTTATAAATAAAATTCAGTTTTTGCTGTAAATCTTTTATGAACTTAAATGTAATTTGCTACATTCTCTTACATTTGAGAGAAATGTTCCCGGAAATAAATGTTTTGATGTTCCCTGAGTACGAAAAAAAGCAGAGATATTTTCCGTGATAGCCTGCTTCATTTTATAAGCAGTTTGATAACATAGACTTGGACAGAGTAAGATCGGTTTTGTAACAGCAATCAAGAGAGCAGAGAAAGAGAAACAAAATGCCAGGACCACTCTCTCGGATTAGAGTGGAAGGGATAGTGACACGCTGTGACTAGGGAACTATCTTCTGAACTAATTTGAACTATATCTCCTCTGTGTTCCGTCACCGTATTTATATGGTTTTTTGGGGATGATGTACTAGCAATCAAGAGAGCAGAGAAAGAGAAACAAAATGCCAGGACCACTCTCTCGGATTAGGGTGGGAGAATCCATGTAAGTCCAGCTATCGAACATAGAAGAGCTATAGTTCAAATTAGTTCAGAAGATAGTTCACTAGTCATTGCGTGTCATTATCCTTCCACTCTATCTTAATCTACCATATTTCCTGTAAAGTCCAAACAGTCAGTGTAACTCATTATTATATTACAGTGTTAACCCAATGTTAACCAAGTCTTGTTAATTTCATCAAATCAGATCAATTCTCTCCATCCAACCACTTCATTATATTTTACACACTGATTTTGTACGGAGTTTACAAAATTTCCACTGAGTGTGTAAACTGATTTTTCTCTTTCCATGTCTGTGTGTTTTTACACTGTTTTGTTAAGAAGTTCTAATGCCCAAAAAGACCACAAGTTCTAATGACCACAAGTAAAGTAGTCTGTCGGGGAAAATATCTCGTATTTTTCAGCTCACCGGGCCACAACTACGTAAAAAATGTTTTTAGTGAATGAATGGTATATATAAACTTCGTATATTGTAATACTTCGTCAAATATATGTAATATTTTGAGTTAGATCTCTAAATATTTAGTATATTTCCAACATTCAAGAATATTTGTCAGTTAAAACAAGAAGAATGTGAAGTGAAAATTGAAGGAGTATTGTCGCATAAAACATTTGTAACAAAGACGCAACGCATAATCAATTGGCATAATAAATTCTGTACGCATATATAAATTTAGAAACATAATATACCAATTAGTAAAGAACATCCAACGATGATGAACATCCATCTGACGATTTTCTTGAAACTTCCTATATAAACTAAACATACAAAGAGCTACAACATTTCGCTGGGAAAATTCATTTAACGGCACTTTTAGAGGAGGGGTGGGGTTATGTTTTTCTCTACTGCTATCATAGTTGATTATATAATTCTATCATTCAAATCAAATTAATTAGAAATAAATAGATGGCGAAAATTCCGAGTTTCAAGAAAATTAGTAAACCGGAAGTGCGCTTTTACTGAACAGTTTTCGACGAATTTCATTAAATTTGGTTCACAAAACTATATAAAATTTGTTAATTATAACTTTGAGAACTGGAGTAAGAGAAAGTTATGTGACTGTTTCACACCAGATTTTTTTAAAACTTCGAATGCTTGATTAAATATAATAGATAGAAACGTATCAGTTTCATTTGAAACATTTTTCTGAAAAAATTGATTCTATTAGCGCTATTGGGAGGTCTGCCAACTTAGTTTAAATTTAAATTTCCCCAAGCATTTTTTGGTTTTGACATAGAGCGCTCCACCCATATAAGGCTAATCAGATAAGTATACAAGTAAAATCCGCGTCACCATTTTCATGGCCAATCCAATTAAACATTGTAACGTTAAACAATTTATAGCAAATTTCTTGATTAAATTGTTATTAATTAAAGTAAGAGAAAGTTGTGAGAGTGTTTCACACCAGATTTTTTTTTTTTATAATTTAGAGAACCAGTGCCTGAATAAAGAATGATAATTATCACTTTCTCTTACACCTTTAGGAGGAAGTATTGCGATCGTGTCAGATTTTCGAAATTGAGATTCCATCGGAAAATGTGTGTGTGTGTGTGTGTGTGTGTGTGTGTGTGTGTGTTCGTTTAAAATAAAATCTATTCTCTGTGTGGAGTGTATATATATGTAACTATAGGAAGCAGTTTGGAAGCTATATAGATTAGAACAACAGTATCTAAGTGATATTTTAGAGGGTAATATTGATAGTGTTATCAAGCAATAATATATTGAGTCTGGTTCAATATATATATATATAAAACTCCACTCACCCTTAGACTCTGTATTGTACGTTGGCTAAGTAATGTTTTAGGGACTAGTGGATGGTTGTATTGTTCTCATAGAAAGGGAAAGGAACCATTATCGATTTCGTCTGCACTGTATTGTGTGTAGGTAGTACGCTGCTGCATCGTCATCATTATTATTACTTGCATCCTTGCATCATCCTGCAGCATTTATAATACTACCTTCTTTCAGTGTATTTTGTATTGCTCTTTTTTTCTTTAGGTGTATATTTTAGGGATAATTATAAAATACTCTTTAATCATTTTATTGAAAATTATAGAAGTTTTCGATGTTTTAATAAATTTGTCTGTATTGTATCATTTTACTAGATTATAAGATTTGATAGATCGCCCACTTAATATTACGCGTAGTAACCAAATATTTAGTAAACACTTTACTTAGTTTGTAGAAAGATTTGTCTGTTAGATAACTTACTGACTCAACTATTGAGAATTGTAATAATGGAAATAGTTTTTTATGAATGCTTCACTTTTCGTTTCTTTTAAATTATTTTCACTCTTGTTTTTATTTCAAACAAATTTACAAAATAAATGTTTAATGTTATTATTACATGTATGCTTTACTTTCTAATGTTAAGTTATTGTTAAGCATGCAATTTTTCCAGAAAAAGCTCAAATTATTAAGGACAATATTTAGAAAGGATTTGTAAAGCCGCCACTAAACTGGGACAAAATATGTTTTCACATTCGTCCATTCTTTGCCATTCGCTGAGATGACCAAGATATGTTCATTGTGAGACGAGGTACATATTATATACGATATATGCAACATTAACATAATATGTTAATGGGTTCAATACTAGAACTAGACAACTTGAATTTTCTAGATTTTGAGTTAACTGCACTCGCGGGTTCAGTACTAGAACTAGACAACTTGAATTTTCTAGATTTTGAGTTAACTGCACTCGCGGGTTCAATACTAGAACTAGACAACTCGAATTTTCTAGATTTTGAGTTAACTGCACTATGTCCCAAATATAATAATAATAAATTTTATTTGATTAATAAAATACTGTAATTAAGCTAATGCCGTCTGCGTTGTGTTGATGAAACTATGAAAGTTAAGTAATAAAAGGAAAAGAAAATATATATTTCTTCATAAATAAACATAAAGAAAAATAAAAACAATAAATAAATAAATTTAATTAAAATGGCTATCTATCTGAGGTTAGTTAACAAGAACGCAGAAAAATCATATGATAAAAGAAAAGTTAAATGAACTCTTGATAAAACTAAATTTAAGTATTAGTAATAATATACAGTAATTAATAAAGTTAAAAGCCAAAGTAAAACAATAATGGAATTAGTGGGTGGATATCAGAGAGAAAAATGAATAACGTTTTTAAAAAGTAAAGAGATGGTCTCACCTTTATTAATAAAGTGACTAAGCTTCCACGCCTGTTTAGTAAATATGATAACCTCTAGGTAATCGGAGGAAGTGAGAAAATGAATGAAATACTGACTAAACCTAACCTTGCAATTTTCCAAGCACCGAAGTCGATGGGTACGCTACTAAAAAATGGAAAAGATCCTCCTGGATCTTCAAGGAACATAGGGTACACAGCCCATCAGCTCTGCTCTGAACCTGAATAGCAAACGAAGCTCATGCAGTTGTAAGTCATGTTTCACGTTCGGAACAGAAAGAACGCTCCACCAAAATCTGGTACAACAAAGATCGCTTCGTACTACAACTTGCTGTCAACTTTGTTAACAGTTCCAAAGGCACATACATCTGCTCCTTGTCCACTGAGAAGTCGCCTTCAAAAGAGTTTCCTGACCCAAATATAAAATATTATTAATTAGAATCTGTCGCAGCAATGGAATAAATAGTGGGAGGAGCGATTATATGATATTTTAGTAGATCAGAGCATCATTAGAAATAGTAATTATTTCAAATTTTGAGTATTATTTCGCTTTGGGTTATTTCATACTGCAGAACAAAATAGAATTCTGTAGAGTTGCGTGGTTTTTCAGGAAAACTAAGAGGGCGGAAGTAAGTTCATTGCGGGAGTATTCTCATTCATGTCTGAGAAAAACCTTTATGCAGAATCTGAAGGAAATGATTCTCTCAGTAATGGTGAATGGGTTTTTGTGAATAATATAAATGTGCTTTTATGTATGATGTTTAATTTGAAAATGGAGAAAGAAGATGCTGGACAGACTTGGAAGGGAGGCCACTCCATGGTGGTAAAATTTCGAAGAGAAGAATATGGGGAAAAGTGACTGAGGGAAATGTTGCACGATCTCCTCTTGAAAGCAGGAGCTCAACCTGTTTACCAATTATACTTTTCAAATATTATACTTCCAACTTGATTTCTCAAAAGTAACAAATCCAAGTAAAAATGGAAGTTTTTGTATCTCGTTAGTTTTCTATGGTGAATGTGAGTTAGGGTTGTAAACTATTAAATTTAGTTATAATGTGTGCGGTCCGAATTTTCTGATATCGACAAGAGGTAGATTATTTATATATTTTATTAAAGGGAATGTTGTTTAATTGTGTCGAAACCTGATCCAAGAGATGATGATTCATGTCTATTTTCTCAATTATGGATGCAATTGAACTCCCCAAGCCATTAGCCATTTCATAAAAAAATTCCATCATACTGTAAATAATCTTTCTTACAGCGTAATTTAATGTTTCAATAAACTTTTCTTTTCCTGGATTGCATTTGGATGTTATTCGAAACATTTTTGTTTGTCAATTATTTCAAATGTGAGATCTGTTGATATATTTGTAAATAATCAGCTGACATCTAATTAAAACCAATCGGTAACCTTCTGGAATGGATTTCTCATTAAATCAATCAAATGAATACTTTTACTTTGTATTTATCAGTATCCAATGTTTCTGACACTATTAATGATCTTGAAATTCGAATATAACTACATTTTTTAAAGTTTACATCCCAAACTCCAATTCACATAGAACAACAGTGCTACAGAGACATCCTGGGAAACACTGCACAAGAACTACCCGGACGGAAATATCTCTATGTCAAAGATAGGCTAATTATTTAAATTTAGTCACAATCTGTGTAATTTCATTGTGTACGTAGCTGATAAAGTACATATAAAAAAAAAGTTAAGGAGGTTAAAAAACAGAAATTCGATTCTCTTGTGCCTCGGGTTAAACAAATAGCAATGAGGATACACTTAGTTTTACATTCTCTTACTAATAATAGTAAGAGGAAGTACTGCGATCGTGCCCAGATTTTCGAAATTGAGTTTTCACCAGAAATACACGTTTTGAGGTCCACTGAGTCCAAAAAAGTGGTTTTTAGAAAATGGCCTGTGTGTGTGTGTGTGTGTGTGTGAGAGAGAGAGAGAGAGAGAGAGAAAGAGAGAGAAAAGAATATCTCAAAAACGAAAAGCTTTTTTTTTTGGACTGCGACCATCATGTGATCTATTGTGCTTGCTCATCTACAGCACCCTCTCCAGGTTCCTGGAGGAATCCCTCGGTCCTGGAGGATTCTAGGATGGGTATTTCCCCTTCTCCTACCTGGTAACACCCCAGGTTACTGAATCTTCTTTGAATGACGGCGTCGCAGGCCGGTGAGGAGATGTATTGGAATTTCCTCCATCTTCCCATAGAATCTGCATGTGCCTTAAACTTGTAGGCCCAGCTTCCTCAGGTGTCCCCTGAGTCTGCATTGCCCCGTAAGAATGCGGATCTTAATCTCACTCAGACTTATGCAGGCCTTCGACCTTCCCTGATTGTAATCTCCCAGACAGACCTTGGGCCTGCGTTAGTCCCGAGACGAGCTCTTTTCGCCACCTCCTCTTTCTTGATTTCTTCCAAGAATACCTGGTCACTGACTCCGTAAAAGGGCTCAACCCCCAAGAGAGGAGATAAGCGCCTTTTTTGGTCATGGTGTCGGCCACTTTATTAACCTTCCACGCCGACAAGCCCCGGCACTCAAGATAGGGCAACTTTATTTCTTCTGCGTAGGTCATTAAAAGCTTAATTAGAAGGGTTATGGTTCCCTCTAAAGTCCTATTTTAGTTTATTACACAATTCTATCATCTAAATAATATTTATTGAATTAATATGTTGCCGAAATCCCGAGTTTGAAAAAAATCGGATGATTGGATGTGCGCTTTATTGAAAATAGTTTTCAGTTTTCTGCTGTTTTCTCTAAAACGGTTGCGACGATTTTCTTTAAACATAAAATATTAACTACACACACGAAGAGCTACAACTTTTATTTGAAACTTTTCTCTGGGAAAATTCATTTAATGGCACTTTTGGGGATGAGGTGGGTTAGGGTTTCCTAATGTGCTATTTCAGTTCAGCATACAATTCTGTCTATTAAATAATATTAATTAGAATTATATAAGTTGCCAAAATTCCCAGTTTGAAGAAAATCGGTTGAGCGGAAGTGCGACTTTACTGAATAGGTTTTTCAGTTTTTTTTTGTGATTTTCTCCATAAAAATGCCGACCTGTTTTAAACACTAATAAGAATTGTAAGTGTGAAGAAAATTTGCCATTTCGCAGTAAGAGAAAGTCGTGTGAGTGTTTCACACCAGATTTTTTTTTTTTACTCTCAAACAACTATGTAATTAAATTTCAACAATAAAATTGCTTGTAATATTCTAAAAAAAAAAAAAAAAAAATTGAGTAGAATTAAAAAGGCGTTTTATCTTTATTAAATTGAATGAAATATTGAAGTGTTATATTGATGATTCATTGTGACCGCCTTTTATTGTGATTAAAGAGGAAGTTGAGAATAATAATCCGTGGTCTGTCGACTGGGATAATAAATTAGAGTGATCCAAGTGGAAAAGATGATTCCTTTTTTAGGTGTTCAATTTATTTTAATTAGATTAGTTTTTATTGTATTTTTTTTAGTTAAATGATGTTCATTGAAATTATTTAATTATATTTAGGTCAATTTATAATTTTAAAATAATTTCTTTGTATGAATATATTACTGTTAATTTAAATAAGATAGTAAAAAATAATAACTGAGCTTCTTCGCTGTAGATATTTTACCAGTTCGGGTTACTTCCGGAAGGAGCCTTTCCAGTATAAAAAAATCTGGTGTGAAACACTCACACAACTTTCTCTTTACTCCAGTTCTCAGAATTTTAATTTCAAATTTTATAGTTAGTGTATAGTAGTTAGTTAGTGTAAATTTAATGTAATTCGTCGAAAACCGAAAAAACTGTTTTAGTAAAAGCGCATTTCCGGTTTACTAATTTTCTTGAAACTCGGAATTTTGGGCATCTATTTATTGTTAATTAAGTTTGTTTGGATGATAGAATTGTATAATCAACTATTTGTACTTTAGAAGAAAACCTAACCTCCCCCTCCCCCATAACTGCCCTTAAATGAATTTAGCCAGAGAAATGATTTAAATAAAAGTTGTAGATTTTTGTATGTGTAGTTGGTATAAGAAGTTGGAAGAAAATTGTTGAAGCTATTTTTGATAAAATCGTGAAAAAGTGAAAAAAATCATTTAGTAAAGTGGTACACGTAACCGCACTTCCGGTTATCCGATTTTTTCAAACTCGAAATTTCGACAACATATTCAATTCTAATTAAGATTATTTAGATGACAGACAGATTATTCAGACAGTTTATTTGTCTAATGGCACTTTACTGAAATGGCACTTTAGATGAAAACCGCATTATTACTGAATAATGTCCCTCACATGTGTGCATGTCTTTATTTTCTTCAATCACTTTTGCTTATTGTATTGTTATACAGTTGTAAATATCAATAAAAGTAAAAAAAAAAAAAAAAAAAAAAAAAAAAGATGAAAACCTAACCCCATCCCTCCCTCATAACTACCCGAGCTTAAGATAACCGGGCAGCGACATAAGCGGGTTAACATTTCCAGAAAAATCAGCCTGTGTTTGCACTCTTAAGTTACAAGTATAGGTTGGAAAGCGATAATGTCAGAACGCCAACCAGGAGGATTATCAGGATGGGAGAGTGTAGATAATGATTGGACGAGAACGTTCGAGTGATTCGCTAGATTCCTAGGACCACATCGTCAGCATACAGAAAGGCCTCATACAGTGCAGCTCATATTGGCCTCATTTCCTTTTCTATTTGGGCTGTAGGAGTTCTTCTTTTACATATCTGTGGAAAATTTGGAATTGGATATGGATTAATTCGTTGACATAAAAAACTTTGAGATCATGATGGAGGGTGCGCTTGGATACATAGAGTGCTGAAGGACTTAGGATTGGCAGGATTTTATTAATTCGTTGACATAAAAAACTTTGAAATCATGATGGAGGGTGCGCTTGGATACATAGAGTGCTGAAGGACTTAGGATTGGCAGGATTTTATAAATCGTGCATTAGATAGTTTGGGGGTGCCCTCAATTTTGTTGCATATGTTCATATTGGTCGAAAAAATGATTTGTTAATTGAGAGAAGGAGTAACTTGTAAAGGAAGAAGAGTTCTAGTGGATTTTGGTCCATGGGGTCTCCTTGGTAGTTCTGAAAGTATATTTAGTGTTTTATGTCTTGTGTGTGGGTCCCTTGTTCAGTGATTATCTAAGTAGAATCCAGACCTGGGTTTTACTCACTATAGTCCAGACAAATCTGACCATAATTTTAAAAGGAAGCAGTCTAAGCTCTTCCAATGACATCTTATTCTGACTGAAGGTCTTGAACCTAACTTCTTCAGACTACTCAAGCAATATGCGTTTTGAGAGATCGCTCTAACTAAAGGGTTTAGCTCTAACAAAGGGTGAAATAATGCTGTAAATAAGCCCGCAAGGGAGGAGTATCTGTTGCATGCAGTTACTTGGGAAGTAGCGACCCCACGGGTCACCAAAGCTCAGTACTCCAGCACTTCGTCAGAACAGTACACAATACACTTAAACTACATACACTCTACACTTTAGAGACAAGGACAAACATAGTACCCAAACTAGGGTCTCCATCCCTTAGGTTAATTGGCGTAAACCAAGGGAGAAGGAAGGGATTAGCTCAGTGGGACTAGCAACACGGAGGTCCCGGGTTCGAATCCAGCATGCTGCCCGTAGATTTTCTTTTTCTAAGAGCCTCTACAACTCACTGTACGGGGCTGAGCAGTGTTGTTTGTAGCTAGAGAACACTGCTTGGAGGTCGGTAGTGCATTGAAAAGGCTCTTATAGGTCGCAGTGCGATAAACGCTTAGAACAATCTACATCTGCATGCTGTAAATAACTGTGTAAAGTACGTATGTTCATATGTAATTATATCTGTTCCAATAATCAAAATACAAAAATGAAATTTATGCAAAGGAACCCTCATCAGAAATTGTTTACGATTATAGCCTGCTTTATTTTTGGGTCATCGACCGGTTTAGGGCGTTTGCCTTGGTGACCAATGTGATATTGCAGACCTACACTGTGTAATGTGCCCTGACTTTGTACTATACGGGTTCATGGTTTCACATTTTTGAGCAAGACAAACAGGTTATCAGGAAATAGTCTCGTGATATTTTCCAAACTGCTGATTCACACCTATCCATTCATTCAATAAAGAATCCAAAATCTCTAGAATGTTTGTTTGTATTAACACATTATAGTGTTGAATATATTGAATAATATACATTATACTATCCATTGTGCCAAACGTGATCGTTACAAAGGACTTGAGCCGAAACTAATCATACAATTGAGTAATGTAACAAATTTCCTGTTTAATGACCCTCATGACATATTAGAGTAAATATACATATATATAAGTTTCTAAACAATGTTTGTTATAGTTTTTAAAATGAAATGTTAATTAAAAAAATTATTCAAAAAAGAATAACAATTGATATAAAATATATGAATAACTCGAACATAATATTTTCTGGATTTATAGAGAGTTCTAAGTTTGTCTAAACATTTCTGATTGCGTGCACCTCATCTAGCGATAATATTATTTCAGAAAATCAGTATTATAGCAATTTTGATAGATTTTTTCCTTTTTGTGTGCCTTAAGTGAAATAATTTATATTTTATTACTTTCTCATTTCTTCTATACTTTAAGAAGAGGAAGTTTGCCATCATATCTTATTTTCGTAATCGATATAAAATTTCACAGTATATGTACGTATTTTAAAATTTTTATCTGCGTCAAATTAACTATTAGTTTAGATTAAAATCTCTTTTCGCTTTTTTTTTTTTTTAAACAGAAAGACATAAGTTTTGGCTATCCCAAAGAAACATCGTTTTCTAGACACGACAGTAAATTGGAAATAGATATTATTTTTTCGAAAAGTTGAAATTAGAAAGTGAAGTAATAAATTAATATTGATTTTTTCGTAATTGCGACCATCATGTCAAGTGCCCGTATGTTATTATTGCCCCTCTCCTCCAAAAAAAAAAAAAAATCGCTTCTAAAATATGTTAAGGATTTCTTACATGAGTTAAAAGTGAGAATACTTATATTTTGATATATTACTAGCCAAACTGGATTTTAGGCCGAACTATAGTTTTGCCTAGGTCAAACTAGTTGAGTCTACATGTGTTAAGATCAACTAGTTTATATCCTAGGTATAATGGAGTTGATGAAGAGAGAAATAGGGATTGATTAATTAGACGAGATATGAAGACACTGTTATAATATAGCTATACGTAAGTTTACACAAACTGCACTGGACTAGTAATGATTTTATAGAATAAAAGGTGGGAGTAGAGATATGACACGATGCGGATATGAAGACACTGTTATAATATAGCTATAAGTTTATACAAACTGCACTGGGCTAGTAATGACTTTATAGAATAAAAGGTGGGAGTAGAGATATGACACGATGCGCGGATATGGTTGAATCTGATAGATAGATAGATGTCTTGATCTCTCACTGGCTTATATACAGGTTCCCCACTCTAGCCTGCTTAAGTGAGGGCCTCTTTTCTCTCGGTCGGGCCTGTGTTCTCTCTCTTGCCGTTACATAGGCAATATCAGTTTGTCCTGATAATAAAATTCCACACTTCATGCTAAAATTAATATAGCCTAGGCTAAACTGATGTTTAATAATAGTCTTAAGAAAATATGATCATAAATAGAAATATCAGAATTGAAATTGTCGTCATTTATTCATTTTCCAGGAATTGGTACAGTCACATTGTCTCCAACTTTGTTAAGCCGGGCAGATTCCATTGTTTTAGCTCTCATTAAAATGAGAATAGAATTCTCGCATTAACACGATCCGATGTGTTTATTTTATAATCACTTAGAACGGCTGAACCAGATTAACCTAGGCGATACTAGTTTAGCCTGAAGTGTGAATTTTATTATCAAGACAAACTGATATTGCCTAGGATAAACTAGTTGATCCTAACACGTGTTGACTAAACTAAATTGGCCTAGGCAAAACTAGTTCTCTATCATAACTAGTTAATCAATACATATTCCCGACGATGGTATATCCTCTCCAAACTGCCCCTCTAACAAAACTTAAACCAGCGTTACTTGAAGGAACGGATGTGCTGATCAGAAGAAGTGTTAAGGCTATGCTCGGCCTACCGGCAAGCACTGCTTCGGCAATGTTTTATGCCTCTCGTCGCTATCGCGGCTTAGGCTTGCTTAGATGCGAGTGGGAGGCTCCTCTGCAGCACTGGTCACTTGCCCAAAAGCTCGCAAAAGTTCGGGATGCCCATTTTCAACAAATATTTGATTACGAGGTTGAAGCGAAGATATGTGCATCCAGGTTGAACATATGTACCGACAAAGATTTTCCTAGCATCAGAAAGCTTAGACAGCAATTAAGAGAAAAATCTTTTGAAGAATGGACAAACTGTAAATGGCAAGGGGTTGGGGTATGCCACTTTAAGGACAGCCCAAAATTAAATCAGTTTGTATACGACAAGAAAATCTTATCATGTTCAGAATGGAGTAATGCTGTTAAGCTGAACATAAACTATGCCCCACTTCGTGCTGTTCCTGGGGTTGGCGGACAGTCGGCAGGAGCTGTTGGACCCCTCTGTCGCAAATGCGGCAGAGAGCCTGAAACACCAGCGCATGTGCTTGGTAATTGTCCTGACAACATGCTTCTTGTAACTAGACGCCACCATAGGGTAAAGCACGCCTTGATGGAGATTATGGAAAAAAAAGGTTATGTGGCTCTCGAAGAGGTATACGCTGTAGATACAGATGGATCTACAAGATACGCTGATATTATAGCGTTTGACAATGCCAGCAATGTAGCATATATTTTGGATCCGACCATCTGTTTCGAGAGTAAGGATCCGAAACAGGGCGAGAAAATAGATGAGGAGAAAAGGGCAATTTACGAAAAATGTATTCCCTTTTATAAGGAGAAGTTTGAGGATCAGTTCGGGGTAAGGGAGTACAAGGTGCATGGCTTGTGGTTTGGTGCCAGAGGTGTGGTGCCTAAGACAACCTTGGACTTTTTCGACAAGGTAAATATTAGCCTTAAAGACATAGCTCCTTTAGTGGAGAATATTTTAGTTGACTCCCTGGGAATTATTTCCCAGCATATTTACAGATAAATTTAATGTATATACGTATTTAGACTTAGATGCACTTTATGTCATCTATAAATATTATGTCTTTTATTTGAGACTGGACATTAGGACATCTTTAAATTTTTTAACTTTTTATGAATAGGTATCATCGCTTTTTGGTATGTCTACGGATTGATGAGTACGCTGTGTGTTGGAGCACCTCAATTTAATTGAGCAGCCTCACTTGATTTTGATTAAGTGTTCTCTCTATACATATATATACCTTGACAAACTACAGTGTTGTATTAACTTATTTTTAACCATATTTTCTAAAGGAAGAACAATATATAATAGTTAGTGCTTTGGCCATGACATCTCTCGCTTCCTGTATAGTTCAGATTGTTATCGCACTCACTTAATATACATTTCGTTAACACTTCCATCTCGTAGTTCATTTGTATTGTTTAACAATACTTTTAAAACTTCATTACATAATATCTTTATTTTAAGTTTAATATTTGTTTTTGGAAAGGGTTGGTGGGGTTATAGTTTCCTCTAAAGTTCTATTTTAGTTCCACAATGTGCTGTACATTTCTGTCAACTAAATAATATTAATTAGAATTATATAAGGTGCCGAAATTCCCAGATTGAAGAAAATCGGTTGACCGGAAGTGCGACATTACTGAATAGGTTTTTCAGTTTTTTCGGATTTTCTCCATAAAAATATTTCCAATTTTTTTTTTTTTTTTTTTTTTTTTTTTTTAAATAAACAATTTGACTATTTTAACAACGATATTATATTTCTGTAAGGATTAGTTTGTTGTCCGTGGATTTTTAATGTATTTTCTGCGCTTTTATTTTTTTCTGTGTACAAACAATTCTTATCTGTAGAGATAACCTTTTTTCCGTTTAAAACTACGTTAAATTTGTTACTAAGTAACTGTTTTTTTAATTTTCCATTTATATATATGTAAAAGTGTAAATTAAGTAAGTTTTATTAAAAATGTTTTAGTTATCAAGGCCTCCTAGTTTGCGTTATTCCACAAGAATGTTAAAAAATATTGAGTGATATGTGAGATTTATGCCCCATAGTTGAGGAACTCGTCGTTATATTTATTGAATAAAAAAAAAAAATCTAGTGTGAAACACTCACACGTCCTTCTGTTATTTACAATAATTATAATTGAAAATAAACCTAATTGATAATTTTTTCAACTTTAAATGGTTATTAGCCGATTTACTTGCATTTGCATTGAATATAAATAAAAGTGTTAGGGACAAAACTTGTTTACCGGAATATGACTTAATTTCTACTTAACCGTTAAAATCATATTCTGGG
The DNA here is from genome assembly GCA_011037195.1 of Triatoma infestans. Classification (NCBI taxonomy): domain Eukaryota; kingdom Metazoa; phylum Arthropoda; class Insecta; order Hemiptera; family Reduviidae; genus Triatoma; species Triatoma infestans. Next base: position 89,127 of record JAAEAF010005219.1, read on the forward strand.
TTTGCCCCTATACACGTGCACTACAAAATTATCTATACTGTGGGTCCCCCCCCCCCGATAGGGGAAATATTTACATAATGGTATAAAATTCCATTTTATTGTATTATATAATTTAATTCATTTAAGAAAAATATTTTTTTTCCCCTCAATTCAAGCGTGAAAACTCTTTTTGTTACACCTTGCACCACAGAGGTTAAAATTCAATTGAATAAAAACAGTTGTGAGTTAATAGCCCTGGTGAAAGTATTCTAAAGATCTTGACATTTCTATCGTAATAGTTAGGTTAGGAGTTATTAATTTGTATGTCCGTTTTAATAGTTGGTTTTTATGTTTATATGAATGTATATATTGAATATTTTTTTTTTTCTGATTTACAACTGGCTTCTTGTTGATTTATTTACATTTTTATTACACTTTTAATGCAATACATTCTTAGCATTGTATTGATAGTACTCATAATATTTACATTTATATTGTCTCCTTGATTTTATTTAAACATTGAAATTCATATTAAATAAATTCAATAATTGAATCATAACTGTTATAAATTGAATGTCACTTGTTCAAATATGAGATAAGAGAATTATGTAAATAATGTTAGACTGAGTTGTTGTTTTTTATAGTACGAAGAACAGAATTATACGTATATCCGTTGGAATTGGTAGTAGTGAGAATGGACGAAATACGTCTAGTTTGCACTTGACCATCTTCTGTCGTCAATAGTCATTGGCATATCAGGATAAGGCGTTTATCAAACATTTATGAGATTACTATGAGCAGAGTGTCCTCTCGTGATATTATTAAAGTTCTGCCATCTCCAAAAAAAAAAAGAATTATATAATAGAAGAAAACACCCATTCATCTATGACGACGAATATTTTAGCTTCAAAACTTTGATCGGACAGAAATGCTTACCATTTTTTACATAAGTTGGAAATGTTAGTTGGATTAAACGTGGACTGAATTTTTGATCTAGAGCAGACTTATTGTTCTTTTTCTTTGAGATGGGTTTGAATAGGTCCAGAAAAGCTTTGCTTACCGCAGGATTTGACATCTTTCCGCTGATTAATTATAACAATGACGAAGAACCCTTTTGCTGGTATGCAAATAGTGTACAGTAATCTAATTATCTCTTAAGACTATTAATGTATAGGCAGAAGATGATTAAATTAGATACGAATCTTCTTGAAGTCATTAAAGGAAAAAGATTGATATTGTATGCCCAAGGTTAAAAGAAAGACCTCGAGGGATTGCTGAAAAAGAACAAGAAGAGGTGGCTGGCTAAGAAAAGCTAGAGGAAGGAGGTTATTGATAGTCTAGCGGGACTTGGATTAAAAAGTGGAAGAAGGGACAGTGTGGAGTGAATTGATAGAAATCAATCATTATCGAAATTCAGGAAACCCATTAATAAACGGAAAATCCTCTCCACAAAAAATATAGGCTAAACAATTTTTACTTTCTCTTACTCATCCTTTCAAATTTTCGATATCAAGTTTGCACATGAGGGCCTCTGAATCAGTAAAAGTGGTTTTTAGAAAATGATAGTGTGTGTCAACATCACTCAGAAACGGAAAATCGCAGAAATTTCAAACTTGGTATTCAAAAAAGTCGGAGCCATTTTCGAGAAAATTGCAAAAAAGTAAAAAAAATTATTTATTAAAGTGGTAAAGTAAACGCACTTCCGGTCATCCGATTTTTTTTAAAAACTCGGAATTTCAACAACATATTTAATTCTAATTAATATTATTTATGTGACAAGAATTGTCTAATGAACTGAAATAGAACTTTAGAGAAAGCCGTAACCCCACCCCTCCTCCAAAAGTACCCTTAAATGAATTTTTCCGGAGAAATGTTCCAAATAAAAGTTGTAGCTCTTTATATGTGTTAGTTGATCTAGTAAGTTTCAAGAAAATCGTTTGGACCTATTTTGAGAAAATTGCATAAAAGTAAAAAAAAACAACTAGTAAAGTGGTACTTCCGGTTGAGGAATTTTGAAAGATAACGTACTGTCAATCCCATGATGATACCTAAACGGAATATCAAGTTTGAACTTTCTACGATTTTTCGTTTTTGAGCTATGCTGTTCACATATATTTCACACACACACACACACACTCACTCACACACACACACACACACACATATACATACACATACACACCATTTGCTAAAAACCACTTTTTTGGACTCAGGGGACCTCAAAACGGATATTTCCGGTGAAAACTCAATATCGAAAATTTGACACGATTATAATACTTCCTCTTACTAGGAGTAAGAAAAAGTAAAAATACGATTCTATTATCTACATAATATAATATTAATGAAAATTAAATGTGTTGGCCAAATTTCGATTTCAAGAAAATCGGTTGTCCGAATAGGGCGACTTTACTGAACAGTATCTTCAGTTTTCTGCGATTTTTACTTTCTCTTACTCGAAGTATTGCGATCGTTTTTTTTAAGTTTTTGAAATTGATTTTTCACCGGGAATATCCGTTTTGAGGTTCCGCTGAGGACAAAAGAAATGTTCGCTTGCCCTATCGTATCGTTACACGATGATTTTGGGCAAAATCCATCAATGGGAAATACCTCTTTCTTTAATGAATGTTTATTTTTAATTTTTTTTATGATTTTCTCGCAAACAGCTCCAACAATTTTCTTTGAACTTCGTATACTATCCATCCATTTAAATACTATCACTTTTCCTTAAAACATTTTGTCTCCGAAAAATTGATTTTTTTGGATCGTTCTAGGAGTACATTAGCCTAAGGTTTCCTGTAAAGTACCACTTCAGTACAATGTATGGCTTTATTAATAATTAATGTTAATATACATTAGAAGGCTATGCTAGAATTCCAAATTTGAAGAAAATCGGAATACCGGAATGCTAATTTCGCAGAATAGGTTTTTGAGTTTGTTTTTTTTAATTTTCTCAAAAATTATATAAGGATTTCCTTTAAACTTGGTATGCTAACTGCACAGATATAAACTTGAGACTATTTTATTTGAAACATAAAAAAAAAAAAATAGTTGATAGTTTAGCGGAATTTGTGGCGTTCAGTTTCAAAGTTTGTTTTTGTTGATTCAATGTTATTAGTGGGCTCTTCTGGGCTACAGCTGTAATCACTTCTATTTCTGCTGCCAGGGATGGGGTAGGTTGGTATCTGTCTCCCACCTCTTCTATACAGGAGACACTTCCTCTAAACACCAAATTTGTTTTGGTGCTTCCAGAAGCGAGATACAGGTGGCACCAACTTCATTTTTCCAAATAGGGAGGTGTGGTTTTTATTTAAGAAATAGATTCCTCTATTTTTTGTAAGAAAAATTTACTTGAAGTTTTTTTTTTTTTTTCTGTGAGCGATATTTTACAAGTTATGAATGAAAACTAACTCGCCATTTGAAAAAAATGAAGTTGGTGCCTTTATCTCTTCTGCTTCTGGAAGCATCAAAACAAATTTGCAAATTAAATTTGGATTTCTAACAAAAAAACTAAGGGGGGGGCACGTATTTTTTAGTTTTTTTTTTTTTTTAGCTATCTTAGTTTCCGATAAAAAGTCGTTATCCATATATACCTTGGGGGACACTGTATATATATATATATTTTTTTTAAGGTCAAACAAGTAAAATTTGTAATTATAAAAATTCGTCATTTTCTAAATAATTTAATTAAAAGAAGTAAGAGGATGTTGTGTGAGTGTTTCACACCATACTTTTTTTTTCTTCATAAAAACATTTTAAATTGATGGGTGACACTAAATTTTCTACACTAATTATACGTTCAGAAACCTGTCATTTTTTTTTTGGAGACTTTTTAATTTTTTGATTCATAAGTCTTCGCCTTCATATTTCCCCTATATTTTGGCCATGATATTGATAATATTATTAATAGTTCATGTTACAGCTTGATAGTTTGATAAGTAGCAGTACCGGGGAATTCTGATTGGTTTGTTGTTTTTGTAAACAGTGCTTTTATTTAGTATACTTCTCTTAAAAAAAAGAAACCCAAATGACGTCATTCTGCTGCTATTTAAACAAATACTGATGACCTAATATACGTTCACCACTTCAGTTAGATAAATCATTATAATAGTAAGAAATTGTATTAATTAACGCTGTTTAAAAAAAAGTGCTAATCGATATTTTGATAATACTAATTTGTTAACAAAAAAAAAAATTATTTCAAAATTTAAGAATTTTTTTTTTTTGGAATTGTTTAGTGGGAAAGTTAAGTTTTAAGTTTCTTAGAAATAACAGAATTTCACATTCTCCAAAGGAATCAGTTTTGTAATCAGTTTGATCTATTGAACATTATTGAACGGTCATGAGGTGTTCTATTTTCAAATATCAACCAATTTCTATTGCAACTTTAATACAATTATTGCATTATTCCAATACAATTGTATCTATGGCGACAATGTATCAATCAGTTTTGTTTTGTTTTATTTTATTAGCCATTACAGTTTTATAAAAATGTTTTGTTCCACTTTTTAATACTACTCTAAGAAATTGTATTCAGACAAATAGATTAACTTAATCAATTTCTAAATCAGTCTATTATTACTTTCTCTTACCGATATTATTTCTCTTACTGAGTATGTATTGTGATCGTGTCAAACTTTCAATATTCAGTTTTGACCGGGAATAAACGTTTTCAGGTCCCCTAGTGACAAAAAATGTTTTTAGCAAATGGTGTGGTGTTGTGTGTATTGCCGATTTTTCAGGCGGGCTTAACGTCCAACTACCAAATTAGGTGTCGTGGACGGGGGCGGAAGCACCTACTTTACTGTTAACATTTTTCATACCAATATAAAATTTAGCAGATACGCGGGACTCGAACTGGAGTCCTCCCACTTACAAGTCCATGCTCATAACCACTACACCAACACCCGCCCCTAGTGTTGTGTGTACAAAATATCATAAAAAAGAAAAATCGCAGGAAGTTCAAACTTATTTAGGTAATACCACTGCCGCACCAGACACGAAGTTTTCGGGCAAAATTAACTAACCGGAAGTGCGGTTTACTGATTTTTATTTTTTTTTCATTTTTTTTCGATAACACTTCCATGGATTATTTTACTTTTAAATTTCGTGTACAATCAATCATATATATAAAAATTCAGCATTCGTATGTTTGTGGCCGCAAAACTCGAAAGTAGTCGATGGATTGATTTGAAATTTTTACACAACTTTGCATTTCTTTATAAGTGTGTTTATATATACTTTTTACTCTGCAGTTCCCACGGAAACGGGAACTTCTCCTAGCGTTTCACGAGGTTGGCAGAAATAGAAGACTAAGACGCGTTTCGATGGTGGCGCGCTCTCTGAACCTCTTTCTCAACTACTTATAAGTACCTATATTCCGAAGTTCCCACGGAAACTGGAAATTCCGAGCTAAAATCCGTTCAAACGGCCATATTGCGTTAGCACTTGCTTCTTCAAGTATTGCTGCTACGTTGATGGAAGGAGATAGAACAGTGCATTCAGCTCTTAAAATGTCATGACTTAAACATACATTTCACAGAAAACCCAACATGTAATATTTCTAAAACATCAGGAATGGGAAAGGTTCTTCAGGCGTACAAAATCATTGTATGGGATGAGTGTACAATGGCTTATAAGAAGTCATTGGAAGCACATTGAAAGACTTGCAAAAAATCAGGGTTCATTTGGTGGATCATTGGTGTTACTAGCCGGTGACTTCAGGCAAACGCTTCTTCGCTCAACACTAGCTGATGAATTGCATGCCTGCTTGAAATATTCAACTCTTTGGGGCACAGTAAAAAAAAATTTATTTAACAACGAATATGAGAGTTCAACTTCAAAACGATCCAACCAACAGCTGCCATATTTTCAAGACAATTACTCGAACTCGATAACGGCATTGCTCCTACAAATCCGGAAACCTGAAAAATCACCTTCCTATCTAATTTCTGCAACATTGTACATTCAAAAGAAGAATTAGTAGACAGGGTATTCCAAAGCATCGAAACAAATTATCAAAAGCACATGGTTAAACCTAAAAATCAGACTGAGCCACAGAGAAGCGTGATCGGGTTAGCTAGTATTTAATATTTTTCAATTTCCCATCGATATAGTTCCTACAATATCGGATTTTTACAAAGCCATTGTCCTTAATATTATATTAGCAATAGAACTGCATAATACATTATTGAAATATCGTTTCTCTGGTAAGTCTATTAATCCAGACTCACATTGTAAACTTGTACTGTGACTTATTGCTGCAGTTATGGGTACTACGTCCTGTGTCAAAGTGAGTTTTTTAGCATAAACATTGTTTTTAAGAAGATTTTGGGCAAAAATCCATCAAACGGAAGTACCACTTTACTGAATGTTTTTTTTTTTCTTCACTTTTTTTGTGATTTTCTAAAAGCTATAACTTTTATTTGAAATATTTCTCGGGGAAAATTGATTTAAGGGTACTATTGGGGGAGAGTGCTGGGGTGTTATGGTTTTCTCTAAAGTGCTATTTCAGTTATTACACCATTCTGTCATCTAAAGGAGATTAATTATAATTAAATATATTGTCGAAATCCCGAGTTTGAAGAAAAACCGGCTGACCGGAAGAGCGCTTTACTTGAAAGTAATATTTAGTTTTCTGCTATTTTCTTTAAAACAGCTCCAATGATTTTCTTTAAACTTGGTATATCAATGTGCTACAAGTTTTATTTGAACATTTCTCTGGGAAAATTCATTTAAGAGAGAGGAGGACCATTGGGAGAAGGGTGGAGTTATGTTTTCTTTCAATGTGCTATTTCAGTTCAACAATGTGCTATACAATATTTCTATTCTTCACTGTGATTGGTCAATTATTTGTAGCTAATTATTTCTATGCAAAAGCTAATTTAGAATTTTTTTTTTACTAATTTTCCCTTCATAGGAATTTTATAAATTATCAAATTATGCAATAAAAAATTATCAAAAAATCGAAGTTATTTCTAACATAAGAATATTTTCTATTTTTATAAAATTAATGTGAGCTATACAGAAAAAATTCGGAATTTTCAATTAATTGTTGAAAAACAAAGCAAAAGCGAATTAGACAGAAATTGAAGTTGCAGTGTAAGTCCGCCATTTTGTATTTGGCCATTTATACTAATGGAACAAAATAAAATTGATGTTGAACAATAACAAAAAATTCTCCAATGAATTCATAATATTCAATTGAAAACTTTAGTTAGACGAGGAACTTTTTGCTATTCATTGTATTGTCCTTTAATTTTTTTTAAGTGTCTCTAGTTAGCAAAATCTAGTTTCTCGCAACAACATAAAAAAAGGAATCGATCTAATTAGCAGTGCAATTAAACAAATAAATTATAGTAAGAAATGTTTATATATTAGAGTTCGATAAACTACAGACTATGTAACTAATGTAAATTGGTGTAAGAGAAAGGCTTGTGAGTGTTTCACATCAGATTTTTTTTCTACCTAGAAGCCTCTACAGTTCACTGTCCGTGGATGGATAGTGTAATGTTGTCTTTAATGGAGAACACTGCCCGGAGAAGGCTTCGGGCGCCAATGACCATAGATGTTGACGCGCATTAAAAAAAAAGCTACATTCTACTAACTGTGTATATTACTGTTCGTTTTAGGGGACTATATATGCGCAATTGAATACAGGTTTAAAGCGAATCATTGAAGATTTTTTCGCTATTTAAAAAAGAAAGAGGACAAAAAAATTAATCAGAATTCTATAGGTGACTCTCACCTTGGACAATCAAGTTTGTATTTTGGCAACATTTGTGACTTTACCTTGGATTGTCAAGTATGAATTTTGGCAATATATTTTATTCTATTACTATTGTATAGTTGATAGAATAAACTGAAATAGCACTTTAAAGGAATGCATAACCCATTCCTCCTTTTGAACACCTTAAATACATTTTTTCTGGAAAAACTGCTGTTTACACACACTCACAGTTATATAATATATGAAATTTCTTATACAGAGTGTCCCAAAGTATATTGGGATGACGACTTTTTCTCGGAAACTAGATAGCTAGAAGAAAAAAAAAACTAAAAAATACGTGTCTCCGTAGTTTTTTTGTTAGAAATCCAAATTTAATTTGTAAATTTGTTTTGGTGCTTCTAGAAGCGAAATACAGGCACCAACTTCATTTTTTCAAACGGGGAGGTGTGGTTTTTATTTAAGAAACAGATTCCTCTACTTTTTGTAAGAAAAATTTACTTGAACGTTTTTTTTTTTTTTCTGTGAGCGATATTTTACAAGTTATGAATGAAAACATGATTCCTATAAGAAATTTCAAAATATTATAACGGTTTTTTGATTGAATAAGAAGAAAAGTACTATTTTATTATAAATTTTACTCCTCATTAATTACAGATCTTGCTCGAACTGGCCTCCACCATTAGAGATGTATTTCTTTGGTCGTAAGGTACAATTGGCAGGAAAAAGCATGTGTATGCATCTCTAATGGTGGGGGCCAGTTCGAGCAAGATCTGTAATTAATGAGGAGTAAAATTTATAATAAAATAGTACTTTTCTTCTTGTTCAATCAAAAAACTGCTATAATATTATCATTTTGAAATTTCTTATAAGCATAACGTTTTCATTCATTACTTGTAAAATATCGCTCACAGAAAAAAACCGTTCAAGTAAATTTTTCTTACAAAAATTAGAGGAATCTATTTCTTAAATAAAAACCACACCTCTCCATTTGAAAAAATGAAGTTGGTGCCTGTATCTCAGTTCTGAAAGCACGAAAACAAATTTGGATTTCTAACAAAAAACTACGGGGACACGTATTTTTTAGTTTTTTTCTAGCTATCTTAGTTTCCGAGAAAAAGTCGTTATCCATATACCTTGGGACGCCCTGTATATATATAGGGCATCGATAAAAACGCGACTTTAAAAAGTTATTTTTTGTCGCAGTTTAGTTTTAATAGAGTTCGGAAGAGCGCGCGGAAGAGTTCGGGTTCAGTCAACTCAACTTTGGCAGCTCGAGGTGAAAAATGTGCAAAAGGCTTCAGAAAGAACAAGGACTATTTGACAGGTCTGTTATGTGGTAATGCTTTTCTGGTGCCCACAAGTTGACTCCTTTTGTCATCGGGAAATCAACAAAGCCAAGACCTTTGAAAGCCATTATTAAACTTGCCAGTAGTTTACAGGGCTCAGGCCAACGCATCTGGATGAATTCATATTTGTTCAAGGATTGATTTTTCATCACTTCGTTCCATCTGTAAAAAGACAATCTGAAAAAACTGTGGTTTATCTGAAGGTATAAACTTGTGCTGTTGCTAGACAACTGTAGAGCTCATCACGCAGCGTTTGAATTGATCTCTGGATATAGTTTTACCAAGTACCTTGCACCAAACGTCACTTCCTTGACGTTCCATTCAATCAATGATCAAGGAGTGATACAAAACTTTAAATGTTTTTTACAGAGCTTCTTTCCTTCAAGGGTTAATAATTTCAGATTGTATGGTGGTTGACTTTCAAAAGCAATTTTTGGAATCGCTTTAGCGTGAAATAAAAACGTCAGACCTACTACTGTTCAAAGTCTTGGCGAAAACTTTGGCCCAAAGCCTACGAAAAAGAAGACTCTACTGTTACAGTCCACAATGAAGCAGTTATAGATTTGGTGATACACAGTTCTCAAGATGAAATAAAGTAATTGTCGCAAGATGAAGTTTTGGGTTGCATAGATATTGATCATGGAGAGCCTGTTGTAGAAGAAATTACTGATGAACTGCTTATAGAAAGTATGTTAGGGATGCCGAATCAGATGAAGAAGAGGGAGCTGATGATAATTCAACACCTCCGTTTACGTGGAGTGAAGCAAGTGCCGCTATTGACAGATTCATAAGGTTTGCTGAATGCAACAACTCCTACAATGCTTCAGAACTTGTTAACTTACGTATGGTACGAAATGAATTTTTGAAGAAGATATCTGATTCAATAAAACAAAGAGACATTAGGTCTTTTTTCAAATGAATTATGTATGTACATAAGTACGTATGTTTATCAACATAGACTATAGAAAATGTTCTATTTCAATCGGCTCCTTTATAATTCTTTATTTGTTTCCCACATACAGTATACATTTCTTAATAAGGCACTTAAGCCAAATTACGGACAGGCCATATGTCTTCGTTTTTTGCGTATCTCTTATGTGTTTTCTGCTATTTTCGTACGACGCTCGGTAATCCGGCACCCTCCAATCTTCAGAGATGCCGGATTAGCAGAGGTTTACTGTACTTGCTATTACATTTTACCTACCTTGCTATTATTACAGTAGGAGAAGTTGAAAAGGTGGTATAGGAGTGACATTTTTCTATTACTGAATTATTCTTACATAAGAAATCAAAGAAAGCCGCTTTTAATGCCCGCACTGCGGCCTGTTTGATTATCAGATAGGAGGAACATATCTCTAAATATAATTTATAAATAGTCGTAATTTTTTTTCTTAAACACATTTAATATTTTTTATAATATATTTTGAATTAGTGTAGTGTTTTTAGCTGTAAAAGATAGCACATAAAGGGTACTTATAAGATAACATGTGTTATTGACATTACAGTATTTTTAACTGCCAAGGACTGTCAGGATCTTCATCTGTCGACTTTATTTTTTATTTTTTTCTTTCTCTGTCTATGCTTTTAAATAATAGTTTGCTTCCTTTGCCCTTCCGTTTCCCCTAAACATGTTATCTTCATTAATATTGTTTAAATTCTAAATAAAGGGAGGACATTATTTGTTTGGGCAAAAGTTGTTTCATAAAATTATGTTTCTTTTTAAAGTATATATATATAATATTTATTTACTTTGTAATGCCCCAGCTTAATTATCGTTTGACTGAACAAATTTGACATTTGAAAAACAAAAGTACTTAATTGTTTTTATTTCTCTAGGCTAAAGTTTAAATTTATTTTTAGCCTAATTATAGGATAATTGTGTAAGAGGAAGTATTGTGATCGTGTCAAATTTTCGATATCGTGTTTTCATCGGAAATATCCGTTTTGAGATCCCCTGAGTCCAAAAAAGTGGTTTTTTGCAAATGGTCTGTGTGTATGTGAACAGCAAAACTCAAAAATGAAAAACTGTAGAAAGTTGAAACTTGATATTACCTTTAGATATCACTATGGGATCTGACGGTGCGTTATCTGTCAAAATTCCTTTAACCGGAAGTACCACTTTACTAGTTGTTTTTTTTACGTTTTTGCGATTTTCACAAAAAATGGCTCCGGCGATTTTTTTTAAACATGGTATATCAACTACACATACAAAGATCTACAACTTTTATTTGAAACATTTCTCCGGGAAAATTTATTTAAGGGCCACTTCTGGGGGAGGGGTTGGGTTAGGTTTTCATTTTAACTGCTATTTCAGTTTATTAGACAATTCTGTCATCTAAATAATGTTAATTAGAATTAAATATGTTGTTGAAATTCCGAGTTTGAAAAAATCCGATAAGCGGAAGTGCGTTTGTTTTAACACTTTACTTCTAATACTATTAATGAATTCTTTACTATTAATGATTTCTTCTACTTTTTCGCGATTTTCTCAAAAATTGCTCAGACGATTTTCTTGAAACTTATTATATAAAATAAACATCCAAAGATCTACAACTTTTATTTAAAAATATTTCTCGGTGAAAATTCATTTAAGGACATTTTAGGGGAAGGGTGGGAAGGGTGGGGTTACAGCTCTAAAGTGCTATCATAGTTGATTATACAATTCTATCATCCAAACAGAATTAATTAGAAATAGATGGCTAAAATTCCGATTTTTAAGAAAATTCGTAAACCGGAAATGCGCTTTTACTGAACAGTTTTTTTCAGTTTCCGTTAATTTCATTAAATTTAATACAGAAGCTATAAAATTTGTCAAATATAATTTTGAGAGCTGGAGTAAGAGTATGTTGTGTGAGTGTTTCACACCAGATTTTTTTATATATATTTTTTATTTTATTTCTCAAAAAATATTTTAATATTATTTGTTTAAATTCAACTACAATAATTAATAATTGTAAAATAATATTTGACAAAAAATTGAAAACCTTGTGGTGATTTAATATTAATAGAACCAACATAGCACGGAAGTCTGGTACTTTGGAGGGGGAAGGTTGAACGTTACTCTCTCCCAAAACCTCCAAAAAATATATTTTCACTGGAAAATGATTTAAATAAAAGTGTAATATATTTATGGATGTGGGACTCGAGTAAATCATTGACAAAAAAAACAAAAAACAAGAAGACTTTCAGTAAAGCCGGTTAATGGATTTTCCCCCGAAACTTTCTTGATTCTCTTTTTGTCAAATATGGATAGTGCGCATTTCATTTCCTGCGATTTTATTGTTTTTGAGATATTTTATTCACGCATATACACATATACAGATCTATAGGAGACATCTATACCACGTTGAAGAAACGCAATTCCTAAAAATTGACACGATCTTAATACTACTTCATCGTAATCATAGAAAAATGTATATTTCTAAGTGATTTGATTAAAATATTGAGTTTATTAAAAGTGGTGCAGATAATTTAATTTTGGTATAGGTGCAAGATAAAGTGAAGTTATAACTATGGTAATAAATGAATAATAAATAAACTAGATCAAGATCTCACCGTAACATATGAAGTCCATTGTAATAGAGTAAACTAGGTCAAATTGTTAGTTAGTGAACTTGAAAATATTTTAACATTAACCGGTGGGAATTTGAATTATGTGTGTGAGCAATTTAGTAAATACGTATTAGAAATATTTGCTAGAACGATGCATAAAATTATAATGATCCTTGTTTAACTAAATAAATTAATCTCACTTATTAAATTTATTAATAATTTTCTTCATATTAATTTATTTATGTTAAATTAATTTTATAGGAAATGAAAAAAAAAAAAAGAAAAAAAAAAAAAAATCGTATTAGACAAAAAACTACGACCAGGAAGTTTAAAAGTGGGGTGCGGCTGCTGGCGGGTATATTTGGGGTGCCAGTGTTAGTTGTGTATGGGGTCGATGGCCCCTGGATACAGGTCGATATAGCAACGACCGTCCCCGGCCAAGTTTAACTATACAATTCCCATTGAGATTTGAGGGGGTTCAAGTGTACACTACCACTTCTTCTCTTCTTTTATACCCTGTTCTCTCATGACTGTTGTTATATCTGCCTTGATATAGGGGTCAAACACACAGTACGCTCTTCTTGTAGCCCCTTCTTATGTAAACCTGCAATACATATATGTATTGTATGTTTTTCAGTCAGGCGTTAGTTATTTTTTTTACTTTTTATTCCTTTTTTTATTCCTTTAAGAACTGATTTCTTGTAATTACGAATACTTTCTTTGCGAAATTTAGTTATGCGAAGATTTATATTCACTTTCTCTTACAGCTAAAAGAGAAAGTACAATACATTCGTTTCAGATCTTCGAATTTATACTTATGACTACTCTTTGGTTTTAAAATATTTTGCTCTCTCCAGAACACGCACACATACACACCACACACCAATAGAAAAAAACATTTCTTACGAGGGGTTAATTACGACAGAAATGAAGTTATTCAGATAAAATGTTATTGTACTTAATATTAAATATGGCTACTGTTTTCAAAACCTCTGTATTTTTAGTTAATGAAATAATCCTCTAATTAAAGGGACACTTTTCATATTTACTAATGACGTTAAACAATTGTTCTCTATACAGTGGTCCTCTGCCTTATTGAGGGTAGATCATAACCACATGTTCCCGGCCGGAATATTTGAGCCTATAGGCAAGTTTTCCAGCATCTTCCAAGAAGGGGTGTCCAGTTTAACCTCGATAGGAAATATCGGAATGAGGAGATTGTAATTCGATAGTAGGCCGCCATTAAAGCACTGTGTTCACATGTCATCAGTTCAAAAATAGTTTGGGAAATGCCTTGGCAAACTCAACGACCTGGGCAGGAGCAATAGAGTGGTGGGTGCCCAGGGCATGTTGACGTGATAGGAAATGAGGTGGCCGACACATGGCAAAGAAAGGCGCTGCATCTCTCCCTTTTTGGGGCCTGAATCCTTCTTTGGAATAAATGATAATTCTCTTCAGGATTAACTCAGTAATGAGGAGGAAGTGAAGGGAGTACAGCTCTGGGACATCTTCCCAGGACGAGACAAGCTGGGCAATTATAGCCTGTAAAGATCTGAAGAGTGCATCACTTTAAGTAAAAATAGGCATCCGTATACTGACGGGTTGTTTCAAGGGGCATTGTAGAGCACCTGAAGAAGCTGGGCCTAGAATATGATAGCACCTGTAGATTGTGTGGGGAGATGGAGGAAACCTCCTAATGGACTGCATTGCTATCATCCAGAGAAGATTTGGAAGCCTTAGAAGTTACCAGGCGTTGAGCAAGATATACCCTTTCTAGAACCTTCCCAGAACGGAGATTCCTCCAGTTCTTAATCTGTGAAAGGGGTGTTGCTGGTGAATAGACTTACTTTTGGCACTATTGGGGTGGCACAATAGACCTCTCTTGGTCGAGTGCACTTCCCCCCTCTCCAACACATATCACAGTCCACATCTTGGACATAATCATTGATTTTAATGAAATAAGCTCTGCATACAACATGATCAGTCCTGATTCTGCACATAATGGTTATTATTATTAATTTAATGAGAATCTATGATGGCCGGTTTAATTTAGAGAATTGTATTTTGTAAAATGTTCCTTTGTTATTACGAGGGTCATTCAGTAAGTAACGAGACAATTCGCTCAAAGACGATTTATTTAATCAATACAAAATTTTGGCTACTTTTCAACATAGTTCCCAGCAACATTTATACACTTGTCCAATCGTTTTTCTAATTTGTGTATGACTCTGGCATAAAATTCTTTGGTTGATCTCGAAGCCACTTTTGCACCTGATTTTTAACTTCTTCATTGGATTGAAAATGTTTCCCCATGTAGAGCCTCTTTAAGGGGTTCAAACTAATGGAAGTACGATGGGGCGAGGTTGGGGCTGTAGGACGGACGTGGAAGGATCTCCCACCCCACTTTTTCTTGGTTTCTTTGTGGGCGTCCGTAAATTGTCTTGGAACCCATCTCGCACAAATTTTCATGTTCTGCAGCTTATTCTGAATAATGTTATGGGCATTTCCAACACTCGCGTGCACTTCTTCCTCTATCAGTTTAATAGTAATACGCCTGTTGTCCTAGGAAGTTGCAATATCAACCGGTCGTCCACTTCGTTACTCGTCACAGACACTTACACGGCCATTTTTAAACTGTTCTACCCATTTGGAAACGTTCGAACGTTTCAAAAAATTATTCCTGTACACTTTCAAAATTCTTTCGTTGATTTCACTACCTTTTGAAATGTAATTGGTGTGATTTTTATAGTGTAGTAGCTTGTGGCGTGAGCGGTTTTGTAAAGTGCTTGTGAGTATATATGTTCAAGAGAGAAGTATTAGAAATAATCAAGAGATCACACTGTTTTTAAAATAGATATATTATCTAAGTGAATTTAAGTACTTTACAATATCACAATAATATGCTTATTAATATGCTGAAACTAGTTAGAATAAAGCTCTTATGTTTTAACATACAACTGTCACTGAATTTAAGATAGAGATTCCTGAATCAAGTGTTCTAGTTGGATATTTAGTTCAGACTCTCTTTAAAGAATGCCTTCTAATTGTTAGTTCAAATCTTTTCAAATAATGGAGGGAGTGTATTGTCTTATCCTAACTGTTACTTGTCCCTTTGTCTCTTCAATACCATTGACCTCTTTCCCCTTCACTAAAATAACTATTTGAACTAGCTAAAATTCACAAAAGTTAGTAATAGTTCATTAAACTATTATTTTCAAAATTCTTATTTTCTTTCATTTCTTCCTTCCACTACACTTTGATACCGTCTGCGACTGAAAATCTAATCACTGAGTTCTTCCAAGGTGCAATGCTCGAGTGGACTTGCCATTGTTAACTGAGTACATTTGAGGTTATGCTTACTAAATGCTCTCGAACAGCTGGTGAGAAACTAAGTACAAGGATGCTAACTTGATGCACTGTAAGTATTGTATTGATTAAACAAACCGTTTCTGAGCTACAGCGATTTGTTCCGTTACTTATTGAATGAACCTCGTACTACTATTACTATATTGCTTTTGATATCTTTCAATTTGTGGAAGACCTAATTGTTTGGTTAAAATCTCTATATTTTTACTGATAAGTATCAATAAACACTGGTAGCTGCTACTCACCATTTTATAAACATTCAATAAACAAAACAAAACATGATTTTTCCGAGTAAAATTCATGATTAAAAATCTGATGAGTACGTGAAAATAAAATGATTTTTTTTAATTCAAGTTTTGTATCAACATAAGAACAAATGCTTTGATTATAATTATAATTTATTTAATTGTTAATAATCATTGTATTCATTAATATATAAATATACATTTATCTGTACTACATATATATCATCCTTATAAACTAAAAAGGATTAGTATTAAACTGTCAGTGTTTGTTTCCATTACCGACAAGTTTAATGCACATACCTTCGAACATTATGTGATATTATGTATTATTGTATAAGTTTTGATATATCACCAGTTACTGTTTTCTTGTCACATTTCAGCAATTTCAATTGAATGGTAAAATTATTGCATATGTATGTATGGAAACATTATTTTTACATATGTAACAGTATATATGCAACAATACTAAATATAACGTATAAATCAACTATACTTACAACCTAGGAAGTTATTTTATACTGGTTAGGCATCTATT
This sequence comes from Triatoma infestans, assembly GCA_011037195.1. Classification (NCBI taxonomy): domain Eukaryota; kingdom Metazoa; phylum Arthropoda; class Insecta; order Hemiptera; family Reduviidae; genus Triatoma; species Triatoma infestans. The sequence goes on from JAAEAF010005219.1 coordinate 105,876, forward strand.
ATGCAAAAAAAGTAATATATTAAACAAAAAAAAAATATTATATAATACAGAAATCATAATATTACATGAAAAATGGTAACTTAAGTTATCCGACAGTTTCTTGTAATAATTGAATAGCAAGTTTATAATTAATAAAGTTTTCCAAAATCAAAAATTATGAGGGTTTATTTGGTTTTATTATAAATTTGCAAAAATTTCGAACTATTTCCAAAAACTGAATCTTCCACCCCTTCCAGTACTGGTAGAAAGTTTGCATTTGAAATTTTTGTTATTTTTTTCAACTGCTATGTTACATGCAATAAATAAAATAGATAACAGTGAGTAATTTGTGCGTTGGCTAAAGGCCGCGGCACATATGACCTGATCTACATGAACGACTGCCATCCAGCGCTGGCAGTGGTAATAAACCATTAAGGTTGGAGTCTCATAACTGTCCTACAAGACATCCAATTACGTAAGCAGATGATCGCGAGGCCATCGACGCTTCAGCCGTCTTGATGGGTTAAAGGGGAGAGTTGTGGTTGAGAGCGCTTAAATAAGTGGATTTGAATAAGAGGATACTTGGGAATGGAACTTTAGATTGGCTATCGCAGAAACGAAGGGAATTTTAAGGTCGTTATGGATGGTGTGATTGGAAACGTAGAAGGGAGCATTGACTATGGTGCGAAAGATTTTTGGACTGTAGGGGTTGAATGCGATAAATATTTTGAATGTCTGGCTATCCCATATAGTTCGATTCCGTAAGTCCAAATAGGGGCTAATAGAGAATAATATAGTTATCGTTTGTTATGTAATGTGAATTTCGAACATTCGTCTAGAAGTTTTTTTTTTTTTAGTATTTTGTATCTGTTATTCAGTTCAGTTCTTTTTAGTCGAGTATGGGGATTCCCGGTTAGTCGTTTGTCAAGATTCATATCAAGGTAACGAACTTTTGTGACTGGATGTAAAGGAATATGGTTGAAATATATAGGAGGAAGGGTTTTTTTGGGTTTAATGTGAAGACTATGTAATTAGGTTTGAGCTTACTCACCTTGATTCTCCAGTTTCGGAGCCAGGGTTCGACGATGTTGAGATGGGATTGAAGATGGTGAGTTGACATGACGGGATCATTATTAGGGGATAGGATGGCCATATCATAGGCGAAGGTGAAGGTGACAGTATTAGAATGTAGTGGGAGGGTCAGCAGTATATACTGTGTAAAGAAGGGGAGCGTGTGCTTTCCTTGTGGAATGCGAGCGTGATAAAATGGAAATATTGGAGAAAATGAGGTTCCTTGGACTACCATGAAAGGGCGATCGGCGAGATATGATTTGAGGATGAAATAATAAGTGCGAGGAAGGATGCCCTTAAGTTTCCACAATAATCCCGGGTGCCATGCCAGATCAAACGCTTGAGAATTGCCCAGGAAGGCTCCCGCGCAGTATTGCTTCCGCTCAAAGGAGTTAGCGATGGTCTGTAATTGTAAATTTTGTTTTATTAACAAGATTTTTTTAACTTCATACACTTCAATCCCCACATTATTCAAAAGCAGTAAGATTTGAGATTAAGTTGTAACGAATAAACATTGATTTTTATAAAGTTTTTGATTTCATAAATTCTGTACAAATCATTAAGTTCTCAAAATGTTTCTTTTTAGTTTAAGTAAATTAAGAATATTGTTTTGTTTGAAAAAAATATTTACTCGTTATGTAAGACTCGAATAATGTGGGATACAGTTAGTCCATGTAAATAGAAAGAGAAGTAAAAAAAAAAGTAATGATCCATTTCAAGAACTTTGTTAAATGCTGTTGTGGTGCTGGAAGAAAGTATTTAAAAATCTGAATTAGAACATAAATAATGAATTAGTATCGCTACCAAGAAGACTGATTATCTATCTATTATAATAGATTAATGTTCTTGTATTATTTGTCATCTTCAGAAAATGCTCAAGGTTAACGTTAAATGAATTAGAAAAACAAGGCCATTCTGGTTGGATTAAAAATAATTGAAAAGAAAACGGTTTTTTTCTCACCAATGAAGATGAAAAATACTTCGAAGAAAAGAAATTACATTGGGCAAAGGAAACAAAGATAAATTTTAAAATTTCCAAACAAAACAATATTCTGGAAAATTAAATAAAAAAATGTTGGTTCACCTAAATGCGCAAATTTGACTGACCTCTCTCTCAATGAAGTGTTCGCAAGTTTTAAAAGTTTGACACCATTCGGTAGTAAAATGTTGGAAGTTAAAGAAGACAAAACGAACAGAATTAAGAATGAAGAAAATAAGAAAATGTACCCGAGTGACAGATGTAATACACAAGTAATTAGGCAGGGCAGATGGAAATAGACCGGCCATCTGGTGATGAATGAGGAGATGGAAGATGAAAGAAGATTATATAACACGTTATATTTAGGAACTTTTCTATGGAAGAAGGAAAAGAGATAGACTGAAGAAATAATGGAGATGATCGTAAGGAGACCGCAGGAATATAAGGTACAACTTGGCATCAGATCCGGAAGTTGGAGTAGTAAAGGAAGGGGCCTTATTATGTTGTTTATTTAGATTGTTTTTTACTTTCTCTTACTCCTAGTAAGAGGAAGTATTGTAATCGTTTCAAATTTTCTATATTGAGTTTTCACCGGATATCCGTTTTGAGGTCCTCTGAGTCCAAAGAAGTGGTTTTTAGCAAACGCTCTGTGTGTGTATGTATGTATGTATGTATGTGAACAGCATAGCTCAAAAACGAAAAACTGTAGAAAATTGAAACTTGATATTCTGTTTAGATATCACCATGGGATCTGACAGTACCGTTATCTGTCAAAATTCCTTAATCGGAAGTACCACTTTACTAGTTTTTTTTATAATTTTTTTGCGATTTTCTAAAAAAAAAAAAAAAATGGTTCCGTCTATTTTCTTCAAACTTGGTACATCAACTACACATACAAAGAGCTACAACTTTTATTTAAGACATTACTCCGGAAAAATTCATTTAAGGGCACTTTTTGGTAGAGGGGTGGGGTTGGTTTTTATTCTAAAGTGCTATTTCAGTTTATTATACACTTCTGTCATGTAAAAAATATTAATTAGAATAAAATGTGTTGTTGAAATTCCGAGTTTGAAAAAATCGAATTACCGGAAGTGTGTTTTTCGTGAAATGTATTTTTCAGTTTTTTTTTTTTCTCTCCTCTCTTGCAAGCTTTTCAAATATGGCTCAGACGATTTTCTTCAAACTTAATATATCAACTATAAATACAAAGATCTACAACTTTTATTTGAAACATTTCTCCTGATGAAGAAGAAGTCATTTAAGGAGGCTTTTGGGGAAAGGGGTGGGGTAGGTGTTTTTCTCTAAAGGGCTATCATAGTTGATTATTACAATTCCATCATCCAAACAAAATTAATTAGAAATAAATAGATGGCTAAAATTCCGGAGTTTCAAGAAAATTAGTAAACCGTAAGTGCGCTATTACTGAACAGTTTTTCAGTTTTCTACGAATTTCATTTAATTTGGTACACAAACTATAAAATTTGTCAGTTATAATTTTGAAAACTGGAATCAGAGTCAGTTGTGTGAGTGTTTCACACCAGATTTTTCTTTTTCTTTTCAGTAGTTCATTTATTAGTATTGTAATTATTCTTATATTAACATGATGTTTGTTACTGTGATATTTTGGAAACAAATATCTATGTTTATAGATTTAAAGGTATAATGGAGTTGATGAGGAGAGAAATTGGGATTGATTAATTAGACGAGATATGAAGACACTGTTATAATATCGCTTTAAGCTTACACAAACTGCACTGGACTTGTAATGATTTTATAGAATAAAATGGTGGGAATAGAGATATGACACGATGCGATGTATAGTTGAATCTATAGATAGATAGTTAGAATTCTAGATCTCTCACTGGCTTATATACAGGTCCTCCCCACTCTAGTCTGCTTAAGTCAGAGAGTACCAGAGAAAGTCTGTTTTCTCTCTGTCGGGCTTGTGTGCTCTCTCTCTCTCTTGCCGCTACATCGGGGAAAAAAAAAGTGCGCAATACAAAAAGATAAAATGCATAATATTTATTATTGTAAGCATTTTAAAATGTGTGCATTATAAAAATTACTTTAGTATTAAAAAAAAAAAATATAAATGTGCAATAAACAAATTTGTTACAAATAATTAAAATAGAATAAATGACTTATACATTTTAATAAACAAAATTGAACATATATATAAATAAATGACCAATTATATTGGGTCCCAAAAGTTTGTGGTACATTTCTTAAGGTTAAAAAAAAAAAAAAAATCTTAAGGTACAAAACTTTATTCACTGACGACATAAGCCCAGGTTCTTTTCAACAACTGTTTTCCAAGTATTTAGGCTTTATTGAGATTCCATCTTTCCAAAATTTTTCTGGTTTATTTTCAAACAAACTTCTTTAAAACATTTAAAAACTTTTCCTGTTGAAAAAGTTTTGAAGAGACTTAATTTGGTGGTATAGTTAGTGGAGGCTACATCTGGAGAACGGTGGATCATGTAAAACATCCCATCCAAGTTGTAAAAGTTTTTTTTTGTCTGGTGGCCTAAGAATGTGAGGTCTTGCGTTATCGGTGGTAGATTAGATTATACCTTTTCTAGTGAAAAGTTCTGAGAGTTTATTTCTTATTTCCTCGGGTCAGTTTTTCCAATAGAATAGTAATATTTCTCAGAATATTATTGGGGAGCAGATCAAAATAAACTATTTCTTTCCAGTCCCATAATATTAGCAAGACTTTCTTAGGCGTAAGTTTTTTTTTTTGCTTTCGTCGAAATAGGAGGCACATTGTTTTATATACAATCCTCTTTTCATCTTTTGTAATTAGTTGCTTTAAAATGGGATTATTCTTAATCCGTTGTCCAGAAGGTGCTCCTTTCGCATAAGCAAAACTGGAGGAGAAGGTTTTCTCACCCCCAAGTGATCTCTTTTTTTTTTTTAAAAATTATTATCTCCATTTATCTATTTAGAGATGTGAATATTGAGATTCTTTCTATCAAGTTACGTTCGCTAAGCTCGTAGGGAACCCAATATTTACGAACACCAATTTAAGTTACCTATGGACAAATGATTTTGATACATCTTTTTAGAGGAGGGATTAGCTCATTGGTTAGCGCCTTCGACTCCCACACGGATATCTCAGGTTCGGGTTTAGTACTGCCCTTAGGTTTTTTTTCTTCCTAGGAGCCTCTACAGCTCACTGTTCGGTGATGGACAGTGTTGTGTGTAGCGAGAGTACACTGTCCGGAGCCGACAGTGCACTGAGTAGGCTCCGGGCGCTAATGACCATAGATGTTGATACGCCTTTAATTAAAAAAAACAAAAAAAAATCATCTCTTCCGCTGTATTTATTGAATAGGAGTATCTTCTTTACTGTAAGGAGGATGAACAGAACGTTTTTCGACTTCCAAGTTGAAATTTCCATCTTTGAAGCGAGAAGACCATTTCTTAATGTTCTATCTGAAGAAATTTGCTAATTGAATTGAACTTGTTCTTTTTCGAAAAAAGAAGTACATTCTGGATTTGAATTTTAATGAATTCAAACTTTAGAGGGGGTTAGGTGAATATGTACACTTATTCATTTTTGAAAACAGACTATTTAAGGAGGCAGGTAGAAATAAAAATATCATCAAGAAAAACCCAAAGTGACCTCATTTTTTTTCTTTTTTTTTTTTTAAATATTTATTTCTATTAATCCATTTAAAAATAAACGATCTACTTTTCATTCTATTTCTTTGATTTTTGGCACGAACTTTTAGGATAAGTCAATCTTTGCAACCATAATAAACATATTATGAACAATTTAAAAAATATTTGTTCACTTCTTGAAAAATAAAATATCCAATATTTTAAATAAATCAGCATTTATAAAGCGGCTATGTACAGAGTGAGTAAGTTACGAATTCAAACAATTATTCCCATACACTTTTAAACATTTTCGTGGATTTCACTACCTTTTGATACCCTCTGCAACTACTTTTTCCGAGGTGTAATGCTCGAGAGGACTCGCCATTGTTAACTGAATACATATGAAGTTATTTACTTACCAAATACTCGCGAACAGCTGTATGTATTTAGTTGGGAAACTAAATTACAAGTATGCCAACTTGATGCACTGAAACTATTGTATTGATTATAAACAAACCGTTTCTGAGCTACAGCGATTTGTCTCATTACTTACTTACTTATTGAATGAACCTCGTATTTGAATCTTTAAAAAATTGTTTTGTATCTTAAAAAGAATTATTTGTGCATTAAATTATTTAATCTCTGTGAAAGGAAAATATACTTCATCAAAATCTTAGAATTGTCCTAAGAGAAATTGATTCGGATGTTGAAATATCGCAAAAGACACAAAAACGCATTTCACCGAACATTTAGAAGTCTGTCGTTACAACGAAAGAGGGTACAAGATTTCATTAAGGTCGAAGTTATGTTCTTAGTTGGAAGGTTAAAATAAATTTTTTTAAATAACTTTGATGATTTATAAAATTTATTAAGCCAATTGTTTTATTATATTTCATTGAAATAAACATATTCATTTAATATTCACTTTTTTATCATTTGAATGCACAAATCGTTCGTTTTAATGTTTCTATTTAAATAATTCCCAATTAAATCGCACGTTTATACAAATATTCATAATAGAAATAAATAAATAAATTAATTAATTAATAAATAGAATTAGTAAAAAATGTCACGTTTTAATATTATATTAAAAAAAAAAAAACATAACTGTTGCCTTTAATCACCAAATATAATTCATTTATGATCGACATTCTTTTGAGACAAACTATTCTATTCCTTACTAGTACTAGTATTTTGTAGAGGCAGCCAAGAATTCTTGAATGTGTGCTTTGAGTTAATTTTTTTAATTGTTTGATAGCCAATCTGGAATAAAATGACATGCTGCTACACCTTTATTTACCGTTAGTAATGGAAGTATGGAATCTATGTACCTGCTAATTTAGGCTGGTTCATAATAAATAAACCCCAGCAATATTAAATTCGGAGTATCTTCTTAATATAAACACGAAGAATAAATTAACCAAAAAATTATTCAAAATATAATTTTTTTTGTTTGCACGGACACTAATGTTTGCAAGTAGTAAAGCTTGCGAGTGAATTATAGGTAGTTTTTTTTTAAAAAAAAACAAAAAACAAAAGCTCAATAAATAAAATGTATAAAACTAATTACCAATTGTAAAGTGGATCAATACCAAAGCTCACAATTAAATTGAATGAAGTTAAAAAACTTCCGTTATATTCTAACTTGATTAATTGAGTTGTCATTAGATTAGATTAGGGCAACTATATTAAAGCAGCCATATAATATTATCTTTATATATAAAGTAATTAATATAATAGAAAAAGTGATAATATAATACATTACTAATAAAAATAGAATTAAACTACAATATAATAGACTTTGGATAACAATAGAATATAATATGACGTCATGTTAATAATGATTTGATGTAGTATGTTTAATTTATTTAGGTCCATAATGTTTTGTTGATAATATTTAATAGTAAAGTAGTAAGGATATGTATTGAAGAAGTGTTCACTTTTTAATGTAGTTTTTGTAGGTGTATCCTAGTTTAGTAATGTCAGGATGTTTCAGCAGTAGAATGAAAATTAGTAACACAGACTGTTCCGGAATTTCCTATTTAAATACATGATTGTACTACAATGTTAAATCTTTTGTTTTCTTAATAGGAACATTTAGAAAGTATTGCCAGCAAAACCTCAATTCTATTGCTTTAAATAAAGAAAGGAATCTTTAAAATAATTTATTTTCTTAACACATTAATGGAGTCATTTGGTGGAACGGTACTTCTTGAATTTATTAATCTTTCTTTAAATTTAGATAGGAACAGAAATATTGATTTTGTCTGTCAGTAGAATATTCTATATCTTCTATTGGAAATGGAATAGCCATTTTTACTGGAAACTTGTCTTTCAAAATGCTGACCACCCTAACAGCAAGAACAATAACTTCTACTGGAAACTTGGCCTCCATGCTGACTATCCTAACAGCAAGAACAATAACTTCTACCGGAAACTTCGTCTCCATGCTAACAGCAAGAACAATAACTTCTACTGGAAACTTGGCCTCCATGCTGACCACCCTAACAGCAAGAACAATAACTTCTACTGGAAACTTGGCCTCCATGCTGACCACCCTAACAGCAAGAACAATAACTTCTACTGGAAACTTGGCCTCCATGCTGACCATCCTAACAGCAAGAACAATAACTTCTACCGGAAACTTCGTCTCCATGCTAACAGCAAGAACAATAACTTCTACTGGAAACGGCCTCCATGCTGACCACCCTAACAGCAAGAACAATAACTTCTACTGGAAACTTGGCCTCCATGCTGACCACCCTAACAACAAGAACAATAACTTCTACTGGAAACTTGGCCTCCATGCTGACCACCCTAATAGCAAGAACAATAACTTCTACTGGAAACTTGGTCTCCATGCTGACCGCCTTAACAGCAAGAAAATTAACTTCTACTGGAAACTTGGCCTCCATGCTGACCACCCTAACAGCAAGAACAATACCTTCTACTGGAAACTTCATCCCATGCTAACAGCAAAAACAGTAACTTCTACTGGAAACTTGGCCTCCATGCTGGCCACCCTAACAGCAAGAACAATAACTTCTAATAGATACTTGACCTCGTGAGCTCCATGCTGACTACCCTAACAGCAAGAACTGAAACCTCCTATAGATATGCACAGTGCATATAGGACTTCCAAGGATAGTTGATGTCTGCACCTGGGTTTAACCTATCCATCCATTGGACCAATCTAGAGTTTATTATCACATACTCACTATAATCCATCTATCTACACCTGCCACATTTTACTGCACTATAAGTTCTACCTCCTGCCTAATTTTTAGGTCCATTTTTAGAATTGCTAATTTAAGAAAATTGGTTAACAGAAAGTGCGATTTTTACCGGGTAGGTTTCTGAGATTTTCCGGGATTTTGTTGGAAAAGACGCCATCGATTTTCTATAAACTTGGAATGCCGTTACCAGTTTATTAGAGATTGATAAAGACACTGGCTGGTAGTTTACAATGAATCATATTGAGGTAGCTCCCAAGTCTTCAAGAAGGAAGACATATGGAAATGTTTGGTTCCTCATCTTATATATTTATCTACGTAATATTATGGAGAACTCAACTTTTAGTAAAAATTTCAACTCTGAAGACAATGTGTTCAGTTATAAATGTAATAATTGCAATAATTAAGGGAAAGGATTTGCTCGGTGGTAGCGGGCTGTGGACTAGTATCGCGGAGATCCGGGTTGGAGTCCAGTTGAGCTGCCTACAGATTTTTTTCTTTATAGGGCCTCCACAGATAACTGTCTGGTGATGAGCAGTGTGGTCTGTAACAAGACAACACTCCCCGGAAGCCGCAGTGCACTGAAAAGGCTCCGGGCGCAAATAACCATAGATGTTGACGCGCCTTAAATTAAAAAAAAAAAAATTGTTAAGAGGAGTTGTTTGTATAATTTTTTTAACAGTTGACTAATGTGGTTTAAAATAATGGCAGGGGTGACCCTATTTTCTGTGTAGATCCTTTAGTATGTCGGCAATATCTTAGAATTGCTTAAAAAATAATTTTTTTGAACATTTAACTAAAATATATTTTAAAACAATTCTTATTGGTAAAAAACTATTGAGCACAGAGAGAAGATGGACATGTCTTATTTGAAAGATGCACAACTGTTGCATAATAAGAGTTTTGAATGAAATAAAACCTTATCATTAATATTACTAGTTAGTTTTAGTTGTAGACGACCTTGTTTTGTTTGTAACCTTATTGTTGAAGAAGTAGTTAATATTCAACAAAGTACATATATACATATACAAAGCTTGTAGGTGATCCACACAACTTGGACACAGACTGACTTCTACCTTTAGGTTATACTTCTAACGGATTGCCGGCCCACTCATATTGTCTTCTGGTATAGACTGTCAGTCCACCTATACTACTGTTTAAACGTGCTTAGAATACCACCCTAATGTGTGCCTTAACTTGTAACCGTGTCACTAAGTCATCAGCCGGATTTTTTGTTTAAAATTTATTTTTAACACTTCTAAATATATATATATATATATATATATATAATGTAGATATTTTATTCGCTTTAAAAATCTTCTTAAATAATGAAAGTATAACAGCCTTCTGTTACATATTTTCTTTCTTAATTAAAATTTCTAATTGAGCTAAATAATTCTTTCAAAAAATTACTATACTAACGTGTAATTAGTGATTCGCCAAATATACATACTTATTATCCTGAATTTTTTTTAGCAATTTAAGTTTTGTTTTTTTCTTTCTAATACTTTTACATTTTTGAACGTGGTTATTGACATTTTCGGCAGAACACCATGAATTAAAATAGTTATTTTTTTTTTATAAGAGAGTAAGTGCCACTTTTCCACACTTGCCTTTAGGTTTTCAAGTGAACGAGACTTGTAAGAGGACTTTCTTGTAACAATTATTAAATTAAAAGTAGTGAGTGAAGTTATACTCTTAACACATGTGATAGAAAATAAAAACAGCCATTACTTTTTCTCACAAGTGAAAAAGAATAATAAAATATTATTATTTAAAGATACAGATGAAGATGACGAGTTCCGCTACTCTTTTATTTAACTTTTATATTTAATTTAAATAAAAGAATTCATTTAGCCAGTATTTAAATAAATAAAAACTAGAGCATTAATAATATACCATTTGTTCTGTTTTATAGCCTCCAAATACCAGGAAATTTCACTCTGTTTCACCCATAAAAACTCCTTTATAGCGGTCGTCCTTTGACACATTCCTTTTCCTTTTTCCCCCTACCACAAGTATTATTTGTGGTTAACCTACCTTATAGATTTGTATTGATCAATGTGAATTGTTGTAATTGAATGTTATTTCTTTGATTTTTATGACAGACTTCTTATAATTAAAAATGTTATACCGATAAAACATTTTCTTTTTATTAAACACAGTAGAGATAAGGCAAGAAAATTTAACAGTTAATTTGTGTGGTCAAAGTTTTAAATTTGTACTTGATTAAGTTCATTGTACAACTAAATTACACGAAAAACTATTATTATACAATGTAGAGAAGTCTGTATAATAATTTATATAGAACGTTGTTTTTGTGATCGCAAGATTTTGGCAGTGTGCCCAACCAACCAAACTCTTCTTCTATTTTTTTCAGTTTTATATAGGGGAGCAATATTTTGTTTCTTTAATCTACTCCAACAAGGCAGAAGAAATGCCATTGTATTCACTCCCTCTTTTAACAACAAACTGAGCCATCATTTATCTAAATGGGTATGGTGGGGTGTGGATGATGTTTATCTATGATATAGGAGAAAAGACGAGTTCATTGTCACTTATAATCTTCGCTGTGCCAAGACTTTTAGGGAGCAACTTGGATGCAATTTTTTAATCGTAATGGATTTTTTGTTTTGTTTTTGTTTTTTTTTTTACGTTAAAAATTACATGTTTTGTTAAAAGTAGCTTCCGTGACTAGTATATTTAATTTTGTTTTTTTTTTTAATTTTAAAGTTTTTATCCCACCTCATCAGTTTGGATTCAGACAAAAACACTCACCACTACACCAACTAAAAAGAGTCACAGAACACATTGTACACAATTTTGAGGAAGGAAAATACACGGCAGCAATATTTCTTGATGTAGCTGCTGCATTTGATACTGTTTGGCACTCTGGACTAATTTACAAACTTACAAACACAAACGCACCAACATACCTAACTCGAATAATAGGATCCTTCTTACAAGACAGAACATTCCAGGTAAGACTCAACAATACATTCAGTACAGAAAGACAAATACTAGCGGGACTACCACAAGGGGCAATCATGAGCCCAATACTCTTCAACCTCTACTGCTCAGACATACCTGAACCTACTACAGCGACCTTAGCTACCTACGCGGACGATACCATGTTAGCCTCATCCAGTGCAGACATTAACGAAAGCATTACTGACTTACAAAGATCAATAGACTGTATATCTGGCTGGTTTCACCGATGGAAGCTAAAGTTAAACCCATCTAAAACTGAAGCGAAAATCTTCGCTCTCCGGCGGTTTCGGAATGAAGACCTTCGCCTACTAACACTTGACAACCAGCAAATTCCCTGGAAACAAAAAGACCAAGGAGTGCGTTATCTGGGCGTAATCCTTGATACAAGACTCACCTGGAGACTACACATTAACACTAAACTGCAACAAGCATACACCCGACTGAAACAACTCTACCCACTCATTAACAGAAACACACCACTCAAACACTCCTGCACCACACTACTCTATAAAACTCTCCTTAGACCTCTCCTGACATACGCCTGTCCAGTTTGGATAACAGCTACCAACACACTGACAAAACGATTGCAGACTTTCCAAAACAAGGTACTGCGAATTGCACTCAACGCTCCCTGGTTTGTCAGAAACACACAAACACACAGAGAACTTGACATGCCAGATATATACACACACATGACTAAACTTACAGACAATTTCTTCCTAACGCTTCACACACTACCCTCAGCTTCACATTACCACATAGGCGAGCCTACTTCATCCAGACGATTAAAACCCAGACTCTACCAAGATCTCTCTTACAAAACTCATATTTGTTTTATTGTTTCTTTATCTTTCAATAGCCCTATGTGTAAAGCTCTAAGCGAGCTGGCCCATAATAATTTGTAAATATAAAATTTTTAATTAAAAAAAAATTTTTTTATAAGAATTTTCATTTTTAATATTTTGTTACATATTCTTTGAAAATTAGTCTTATTTAACAATTTATTAATATAGACTTGAAGTTTTGTATATTTGTTTCTTCAGATAATTTTTCCTCTTCTTAATATTATTGGCTGACAATCCATTACGGTGTTTTAGATGTCATGATAGCTGAGTGGTTAAGAGGTGTGGACCACAAAGTGATTGTATTGTTGGTTTCTTGGGTTCGATTCCCCAGTCTTGGCCTTGGATTTTATTTTATGTATTGATGTGAGTAATATATAGCAAAATATAATATTTGCTATCCGTCTCTGTCCATTACACCTGATCCGGTAGTAGTTGGACGTAATGCCAGCTTGAAAAAATGGGCATTACTTTTATATTACTACGTTTCGGTCATGTCAGCTTATTTTGTTAATACTTTGTGCTCTTTATTACCATCGTCGATCTTGGTTTAATGTTTATGTTAATTTATTTAGTAATTTAGTATTTTTGAGCATGTATTTATAGGTTAATATAATATTAATTCTAGCCGTTGTATTGTAAAATAAGATTAGTTGAATTGCTACGATGTTGCGGTGAATACCGTAAAATATGTGGTTAAGGCACTTAAAAGAATATCCATTTGATAGATTGTTTAAATTAGCTGTTAGTCAGGCGGCTGTGAAGGCTGTTGGAGCTTTCAGAATCACTTCTTCCCTGGTGAGGGAGTGTAGAGTCTCACTGGAGGCGCTTTCCCGGCACAATAAAGTGCGGCTGGTATGGGTGCCGGGACACAAGGGGATAAAAGATAATGAGCTAGCCGACCAACTGGTCAAGAATGGAGCGAACACTCCATTCTATGGGCCGGAACCTGTTCTGGGGATAGCCAAAAGTATGGCGAGGGCGTCTCTGAGGGATTGGACTCGGAGGGGGAACACAGTCGTAGGTATCAGATTTGTCTGATAGCGGGCCTGTTTACAGGGCATGGTAGGTTCAAAAAATATCTTGAGTCGGAGTCCTTGTGCAGACTATATCAAGGAAGAGGAGGAGACAGCCTCTCACCTGTTGTTTGATTGTATCGCTATCGGCAGATTTCGGTACGACATCTTTGGCACGTTTAGAACCGCAGGATATCGTACTGCAAGAAGGAATGGTGAGGAAGGTCCTGGATCTCAGGAAGAGGACCTACTAGACATTAGGAGGTTGACACAATAAGCCTCAATAGGGGTAGGCTGCAGTGTCTGGGTTGGAGTCCTCCTCCCCCTGCGTCATTCCATTCTATTTCTAAATCATCTGTTTAGATTAAAAAAAAATTAGTGTGAAACAACACAACGTTTTCTTACTAAATCTTATATAATTTTGACTTATTATTTATTTAAACATCATGTATATTGTTGAACTAAATTTTTTTTTTTGTTTTCTTTAATAAATTAGATTCAGTAATCAATTATTCAGATTTATTATACAGTAAAAGAATTAAGGTGTGACTAGAAAACATATATGGGAATATATCTTTTAGTTGTGATTGATCATTTAAATGTTAGCATTATTTATGGAAATATTTAATTCCATAATTATTAAAATAGGGAATCCCAACCTTTTTTTTTTGTTTTTAAAAAAAAAAGGATGAATATTATAGAATCCATATTCCTAGAGGAAGAACGTATATGAGAAAGTAATCTTGGATATTTAAAGATGTCTGTCTACTTTTAGAATTTAGCCTGATGATGTGGTTTAAAGATTTATTTACATTCATAGTAATTACCGCCTAATATACTGATTACAACTACAAAATGCCTTAATGTGTGAACATTTATTTAAAAAAAAGTTCTTCAAGATCACGTATTTCAAAAATTCTAGGCCTCTTAATTTATTTATGCTCACTTCAACACATTAACTATTACTACGAGTATTAATATTATTATTAAATATAGAAACGTATTAGTGAAATTTAATTATATCTATAATAATATGGTGTCTATTTTATTTGGAGTCTGTCATTAACTTTTTTATTTTTATGTATTTACTATTTCTTTTTTAAATTTTGTGTAAATATTTTTAAAAAATAACTTAAAAAAATAGAAACTTCAAGTATTGGTGAAATTAAATATAATCAAAAATCGGTAAAAGTTTAATATTAAAGTTTGGATGGTGTAGAGATATGTTGCAGTTAAAGACCAATAGAGCGTGTGAATGATTTCAAGCGTGTTTATTTTATGTTAGTCAATAAATAGTGAGTTTTATTCCATCTTAACTTGAGATTTTTTTTAAAATATGGATGGTTTTGCACTTCAAATTTCACCTTTTTTTGCATTTTTAAATTCACCTTAGGAGTGAAAATAGAGTGAACTAACACAATAATCCCATATTTTTTCATGATTTTTATTGGTAGGTAGTACTTTGCGGTCAGGCGAGCCTTATTGACTAACATTCATAGGTGGCAATCGATACATGAATATCATGAATTCAGATTGCGTGCTGTCTTGATTTTAAAATACGCTTACATAAATTGTCACTTTATTGTAAACTATTTGTATTTTGTAGTAAGTAAATAATTTAAATATCTAATTTACTCCGATTTTTACTTTCTCTTTCTCCCAGTAATCGTGTCAAATTTTCGATATCGAGATTTTTACCGGAAATATCCGTTTTGAGGTCCCCTGTGTCCAAAAAAAGTAGCTTTTAGAAAATAGTCTGTGTGTGTGTGTGTGTGTGTGTGTGTGTGTGTGGTCGGTATGTACGAGATGTAAGTGAACAGCATAGCTCAAAAACGAAAAACCGTAGAAAGTTCAAAATTAATATTCAGTTTAGGTATGTATGATCATGGGATCTGACGACAGTACGTTATCTGTGAAAATCTCTCTACCGGAAGTACCACTTTACTAGTTTTTTTTTTTTTTTTTTTGCAATTTTCTCGAAAATGGCCCCAACGATTTTCTTGAAACTTGATACATCTACTACACATACAAAGTGGTGTATAACTTTTATTTGTAACATTTCTCCAGAAAAATTCATTTAAGGGTAGTTTTTGTGGGTGGGGTTGGGTTATGGCTTCCTGTAAAGCTATTTCAGTTTATTAGACAATTCTGTCATCTAAATAATGTTAATTACAATTAAATATGTTGTGAAATTCCGAGATTGACAAAAATCGAATGACCGGAAGTGTGGTTTACTTTACCACTTTTTAGTAAATGATTTTTTTTCACTGTTTTGGGGTTTTCTCAAATATGGCTCCGACGATTTTCTTGAAACTTCTTATACTAACTACACATACAATGATGTACAATTTTTATTTATAACATTTCTCTTGGAAAATTCATTTAAGGGCACTTTTAGGGGAGGGGTGGGGGTTATGTTTTTCTCTAAAGTGCTATCATAGTTGATTATACAATTCTATCATCCAAATAAAATTAATTAGAAATAAATAGATGGCCAAAATTCCGAGATTCAAGAAAATTAGTAAACCGGAAGTGCACTTTTACTGTACAGTTTTTTTCAGTTTTCGAAAAATTTCATTATATTTGGTACATTAACTAACTATAAAATTTGTCAATAATAATTTTTTTTTTTTAGAACTGGAGTAAGAGAATGTTGTGTGAGTATTTCACACCAGATTTTTTACATATATTGTTACATGCCATATATATACATATTCTCTGAGAATGATAAATCCGTTGTGAAACACTCACACGACTTCCTCGTACTCCAATCTAATTTGTTATAATTTAACAAATTTTACTAAATGTTTACGTACCTTAAATTTTATACATCAATGAGAAAATCTAAATTTAATAGAATGTCTTTTGTGAAGAAAGAATAACCTCCACCTCTCCTCAAATTTCTTTAATGACCTTTCTCGGAAAAAAATGTCAAAAAAAAAGTTATAGATCTCTATGTACATAATTAGCATATCAAATTTAATGAACTCCATCAGTTTTTTTTTATAGTGAAAATCGCAGAAAACTAATAAAAAAAACAAAAAAAAAACGTCAGTACAAACGTACTTCCGGTCAGTCGATTTTTTTTTTAAACTCTGATTTCGGTAAACACATTTAATTCTAATTAATGTTAGTTAGATGATAGAATACAATAAACAGCACTACTTTAAAAGAAAATATAATTCCCTCCAAAAAGCCTCCATTAAATAAATTTCCCCCAAAATGTTTTATTCAAATAAAAGTTGTAAAACAGCTACACATATGAAGAATACAAAAAAAATAGTTAGTTTCATTTTCATGAGAAAATCGCCTAAAACTGAAAAATATTGTTCATGTAAAACGCACTTTCAGTCAGCCAATTTTCTTCAAATTCAAAATTTTGGCAACATATTCAATTTCAATTAATATTATTTAGATGATAGAATTGTATAATAAACTAAAATAGCGTTTTTATTTTTTTAAATTTTTTTAAGGTGCACAACAGCTATGGTCCTTTGCATTTGTTTCTAATTTGTAAGGACTCATCCGGGATACATATCCATACCCACCAATCTAACAATTTCTACAGCAAACCTACAATCTAGGTCTAATCATATTCCTCTACTCCCTTGTATCACTTATAAAATAAATAGCTATACACAAGACACCAGAAAACACCTAAACACATACATATGTACACCTAGTTTCACAACAAATGAAATAGATGAACCTCCCTAAGATATTCGAAAGTCTTATTGATATTGCCCTCATTGTCTCCTAATACATCTATAAGACTGGTCGGCTAATTTACCTTTCCCCGCGCGTTTACATATTTCGAACATTCCAATAGAATGTTGTGGTGGTTGGTTCCGCAGAGCTGGAAAGCATCAGAGACATTTTCCGTGGAAGCCTGCATCATTTTGTGGTCATCGACCGGTTTCGGGCGTTCGCCCATCTTCAGGATGCGCTTTTCAGACAGTGTGCCAACACAGACTCGTACAGAGACTTAGTTTCACACTAACTCTATCTTCACTAACTCTAACTAAGTCTCTGTACGAGTCTGTGTTGGCACACTGTCTGAAAAGCGCACCCTGAAGATGGGCGAACGCCCGAAACCGGTCGATGACCACAAAATGAAGCAGGCTTCCACGGAAAATGTCTCTGATGATTCCAATAGAATATGCGGGACCGTTAATGTCGTGTTGCAAGCGCTGCATACCGGCTGAGGTTTTCTTCGGAATATGTGGCTATGTGTCAACATGGTATGACCGAGTCTCATTCTCGCTAGGACAACTTCTTCTCGCCGAGACTCTCGATTTGAGGTTGATCCATTTCTTTGTGGTACCCTTGATATTCCTTAGTTTATTTGACAGCTGCCCTAATTGCCATTCCTTTTCCAGTTGGAAAGATTTTGTTTTTTTAGAAAAGCTTTCCAATCGACACGTACGTCTCTGCAAGACATTGCTGCCGCTTCTTTAGCAGCTTTGTCGGCAGATTCGTGATATCTTATCCCCACATGACCGGGAATCCAAATAAAGGAGACTAAATAGCATTTTGGAGGAAAACATAACCCCTACCCCTTTCTCTACGTTTTAAATAAATTTTCCCAGAGTAAGATTACAAATAAAAGTTGTAGCTCTCAATAATGGGCTAAATTTAAATGAAAATCGTGTGGAACCTTTTTTTTGAGAAGATCGCAAAAAAATGAAAAAATCCATTTCAGTAAAGTGGTAAGTTACCTACTTCCGATTTAGGCATTTTCACAGATAATTTACTATCGGGATGCGGCCAATCGTGTTTACACACCATCAAACAGTCCATTTTATAAAAACCACTTTTTCTGACTTTGGGGATCTCAAAACGTGCATTTTCCGGTGTAAATTCTATATTGAAAGTTTGTACACACGATTACAAAACGGGAAGTGCTGATTGCCCCCTCCCTCAATTTTCTCCACAACAGTACCTAGCATAATGATTTTCTTTAAACTTGGAATACAAACTGCACTGATGTAAACCTAAAATTAGTAAATTCTATAATCGTATTAACTGCAATAACAGAAAATCGGGTGAGTGTTTCAAACTAGATGTTTTATGATTATCTTGTGATTTAAAGTCATGGCAGATCGCAATGTACAATGTACGATAATTGTAGTCTGTTTGCGATCTATCCATCGAAATAATGTACATACACATACTTATATTCGATTGACCGCATATCAAGTGCTGATTAGTACGGCTCGCCAGACCGCTCGATTAAATATAAATACCAGTAAAATCACAAAATAAAAGAAACATTATTATGTTAATTCATGCTATTCATTCACCGCTAACGTGAATTTGAATCATAAAAGTGTAATAGTTAATTAAAAAAAAAAAAAAAATCAATTTTTCGTCTGTCCAGAGTTCACAATATTTTCTTAATGAAAGCCTCCTTTTTATGCGTTTAACAAGAACAAATTTAAAAAGACATAAGAAAGAACATCGCTAATTTTAATTGCTTTAATGGAAACTTCTCCAAATCTGAGTGTGGGTTACAGAATCTTTGTAACAGTGTGTTTATAGTTTTGTTTAGGTTTCTAAATAGATGGCTGCAGCAAATACACAGAGTTAGTGAGTAGACAATTTTGTTCGTTTTTATATGAGCTTTGATTATCGTTCCAAAATGTCATTTGACAGTTATATATGTATTTGACAGATATATGTGTTGCTGTAGTCGGGAAGATGTGTGTAAGTGCCGTTCGCTGCTAACGTTTGCAGCAACTATAAAGTTTATACTTTGTTCTAAATGTCATAATGAAACCGCTATTTTCCTGAAAAAGCACAGTCATTTTTTAGATTTCTTTGCCGAATTAACCATGTTAATGTGTTGCTTTGGAACATGCTTAACTGAAATGCTTTCACTTAATTATTGGCGTATATAAATGAAAGGGGTTTGTGATTTGAAAGGAAAATGGAAACTATATGCCTACTTTGGCCTAATTACCTCATTTACAAAGTTAAATTACCTTATTTTATAAAGACTTTGATTAAAGGATGTTGTTTTAAAGATAATAGGGACTGGAGGATGAGCAAACAATATTTAAGTAATTAGATTATTATTCAGGAAGTATAAACTAAAGAAAGTGAAATGAGGAATCATAAATAAAATTTTAAAAACCATTATATGGAACTGAATATTTGAAACTCTATTAAAGTATTAAATCTTCACATTAAGGAAGAGTTTTAGAAAATTATTTTTAACAGGAAGTCAGTGATTTGTAAAAAATTTTAATCCAGCATTCTGGGAATTACCAATAGAACGGAAGAATATAAACAACAAACCCATAGCAAAATGAAAAATTGAATTATAAAAATTAGTGAAAAGAAGAAACATTTATTTTACAAACATTGAAATCATTTGTCTAATTTTAATTATATTATTATTAATTAAATGTTTGATATTTTATAAAGTTTTACCTACGCTACATCTATAATTAGGTCAATGTACTTTAATGCGGACTTTTCCAAAAACTGAAGTCCCTTGAGTACGAAAAAAAGTGTGTGTGTATGTGTGAACAAAATATCTCAATGACGAAGGTTTTGGGTAAAATCGATATTATAAGTCACACCGGAAGTGTATTACTTCGTATATTATTTACACACATAAATATCTATCACTTTTATTTGAAACATTTTCTAGGAAAAATTCATTTAAGGGGGGGGCGCGATTCTGAGGCCCTGAATAGTTATGTATGTAAAGCTCTTCTCTAAAGTACTAGTTCAATTTAATTTGGTTTTACCACTTACGTAAATATTAGAATATTCTAAACTTGAAGAAAACTGGAAAACCCAAAGAGCACTTAACAGAATAGATTTTTGAGTTATTTGACTAAACGATTATAACGATTTCCTTTAAATTTAGATTGTCAACAGCGCAGATATAAAATTAACACTTTTTTGTAACGTTTTTTGTGAATAAATTGCTTACATAGGAGTTTTGGTGATCCTGTCACCTTTAAATTTAAATTGCTGGTTATGATAAGGAGCGTTAGCAATGTCCGCTCAGGTATAAATATATAATCCTTATAACTTTTTTTTTTTTACTTCCTCTTATTCATAGTAAGAGGAAGTATTGTAATCGTGTCAAATATTCGATATCGAGTTTTTACAGGAAATACACGTTTTGAGGTCCCCTGAATCCAAAAAAGTGGTTTTTAGCAAAGTGTGTGTGTGTCTAAAACAGCATACTTCAAAAACAAAAAAAACCGTAGAAAGTTGAAACTTGATATTCCATTTAGGTATCATCATGGGATCTGACAGTACGTTATCTGTCAAAATTCCTCAACAGGAAGTACCACTTTACTAGTTTTTTTTTTTTTTTTTTTTTTTTTTTTTTTTTTTTTTTTTTTTTTTTTTTTTGGGTTTTTCTCAAAAATGGCTCCGACGATTTTCTTCAAACTTGGTATAAAAACTTCACATTCAAAGTGCTAGAACTTTTATTTGAAACATTTCTCTGGGAAAATTCATTTAAGGGCAGTTATGGTGGAGGGGTGGGGTTAGGTTTTCATCTAAAGTGCTATTTCAGTTTATTAGACAATTCTGTCATCTAAATAGTGTTAATTATAATTAAATATGTTGTCGAAATTCTGAGTTTGAAAAAATCTGATAACCGGAAGTGCGTTTACTTTACCACTTTACTAAATGATTTTTTTCACTTTTTCGCGATTTTTTCAAAAAATAGTTGCGACGATTTTCTTGAAACTTCGTATATAAACTAAGCATACAAAGATCTAAAACTTTTATTTTAAACATTTCTTTGGAAAAATTCATTTAAGGGCACTTTTAGGGGAGGGGTGGGGGTTATGTTTACTCTAAAGTGCTATCATAGTTGATTATATAATTCTATCATCCAAACAAAATTAATTAGAAATAAATAGATGGCCAAAATTCCGTGTTTCAAGAAAATCAGTAAACCGGAAGTGCGCTTTTACTGAACAGTTTTTTTTTTTTCAATTTTCGACGAATTTCATTAAATTTGGTGCACAAACTATAAAATTTGTCTATTATAATTTTGGGAACTGGAGTAAGAGAAAGTTGTGTGAGTGTTTCAAACCAGATTTTTTTTTCTCACAATATTTATGAGACGATTCTTCGACTCATTCGATGACTCTTCAATTTTAAGTGGTTGTGAAAATGCAATATACATAAATAAACAATTTAGTATGGAACAATAATTGATGTAAAATATTTGGTTGTTATATCGTGTTTATAGTAAACACGATAAATCTCAGTTATACGACGGGATAGTGGGGATATATATATATATATATGTGTGTATGTATTGGTTAGTAGCAAGTATTAGTTATTTGGTACGTTGCCCTTCCAGATTCACAATACATGTTACTGTCTTCCTGTCGCTTAATCTACTTCTACACACACACGCTTCTCTTCACTGCTATACCAATAAAATAGCAGCTCTTCCGAACATTGACTCTGTTTACATTCTATTCTATAGACTTTGACTTTTCTTCTTTATTCCCTCTTGAATAGATCTGCTTCCTTTTCAGTTTTTCTTTCATTATTCCTGTTTCCTTCAACAACCAATTGGCCAGACGTTGATGTTTTTATTATATTATCCTGCTTGATATATCTAATACGAAATATATTGAGGCTCTTTTTAACATTATAGATAGGAGCATGACCGGACTTATTTTCAATGCTCTTTTCCATTTTGAGCATTGAAGCAGAAAGTATTCTTAATTTCCCTTTCTTACGAACTTTGTGTGTGTGTGTGTGTGTGTGTGTGTGTGTGTATGTATGTATGTATGTATGTATGTGTACTTTCCCTTAATTTTAGTAAGGGGAAGTACCCATCACCTATTGCGATCGTGTCAGATTTTCGAAATTGAGTTTTCACCGGAAACCGGAAATACTGTTTTGTGGTCCCCTGAATGCGAAAAAAATGTTTTTAGCACACATACATACATAGTTTATACATATATGTATATATATATGTGTGTGTATATATATGTGTGTGTGTGTGTGTGAGTAGTATGTTTATGCAGAATATCACAAAAACGAAAAATCTTAAGGTGGCTACACACGTAACTGCATACTTGAACGGTATACATGCACAAGTCTTTTACGCAAGAATACATGTGATCCACACTGCTCATGTATACTGAAGAGTGTTAGTAGATGCTTGAATGATGGCGACGACGGACGAAGACGACACGCTCGCTTTATTAGCTGCCCTTGTTTATTTTTACAAAAGAAAAAGTCAACGATAAGATCGTTCTTTGCGCTGTGAAGAATGGCTGAAGAAACGAAAAAGCTATTCAAACTCATTAATTTATTAAGTGTTTAATAAATTAATAGTGTTCACTTTCATAAATGTAAATAAATTCTTCCATAATTTCTCTGTCATAATCTTCAATAAATTGTTTCATATCATAAAATAATATCGCGTTTATGTGGACTCGAAAAGTAAAACAAACGTCTGCTCTGGCGTGCACGAGACTGTAACAGAGATTGCACAAGTTTGCTACATATGTTTAGTTAAACATGAAGAGATGGCGCGCGCACAAGTATGCAGTATGAAAGTTTAAACATTTTCTGACTTGTGCCAGTTTTTCATACAAATGATCAAATATGCCTGTACAAGCCGACTGAGCATGTATGCAGTTACGTGTGTTACCAGCTTTAGGAAGCTCAAACTTGGTAGTCCGTTTTGGTACTTAGCAACGAATCAAATACGAAGATTTCAGGCAAACTTCAACTTTACTGAGTGTTTTTTTCCCTCATTTTTCCATGATTTTTACGAAAATGGCTCCAACGATTTTCTTTGAACTTCCTATACTAAGTACATACATAAATTAATACCTATCCATTTTCATTTGTAAAATATACTTCCGGGAAAATTGATTTTTGGGGGGTTCTGAGAGAATCAAAAGCTTTATGCTTTCCTATAAAGTTTTACCACCTACATAATATTAATATACACATTAAAAACATTGATACGAGTTCCAAATTTGAATAAAATCAGCTAACCGGAAGTATGACTATATTGTTAACTAAATTCAGATGACTGACTACCTAAGCAGCCAAATGTTTTTATTGACATATTACCCCCACCCTTGTATATTTAAATTTTAGTAAGAGAAAAAATGCTAGATTTTTTGTTTGTTTTAGAGTTGCGCTGTTTACACACACGAACACACACACAGTTCTTTAAGAAGGGAAGGGAATAGGTGAGTGGTTAGCGTACTGGATGGACTCCCACTTGGAGGACCAGGGTTCGAGTCTAGCTGTGCTAGCCTTAGATTTTGTTCTTGCTAGGATCCTCTACACTTACTGTCTGGTGATGGACAGTGTTGTCTCTAACGAGAGAACACTATCCTGAGGCTGGCATTGCACTGAGAAGGCTCCGGCCGCCCATGACCCATAGATGTTGACACGCCTTAAATTAAAAAGATTTTTTTTTTTAGTTCCTATTGCTGTGTGGTAGAGAACACGATGTTTTCAGTTTGCCTTCAGTGTGAGAATAAGGTTTTTTAGCGAAACATGTTTTTGACTATATGTGGGTTGTTTTTTTTATTTGAATGCACTGCTTAGCCCAAAATGAAAAATCTGGTGTGAAACACTCACACAACTTTCTCTTACTCCAGTTCTCAAAATGATAATTTACAAATTTTAGTTTGTGTACCAAATTTAATGAAATTCGTCGAAAACTGAAAAAACTGTTCAGTAAAAGCGCACTTCCGGTTTACTAATTTTCTTGAAACTCGGAATTTCAGCCATCTATTTATTTCTAACTAATTATGTTTGGATGATAGAATTGTATAATGAACTAGGATACCACTTTGATGAAAATCTAACCCCACCCCTCCCCTAAAAGTGCTCTTAAAAGAAATTTCCCAGAGAAATGTTTTAGATAAAAGTTGTAGATCTTTGCATGTTTAGTTTATATACGAAGTTTCAAAAAAATCGTCAAGCCATTTTTGAGAAATTGCGAAAAAGTGAATAAATCATTTAGTAAAGTGGTAAAGTAAACGCACTTCCGGTTATCCGATTTTTTTTCAAACTCAGAATTCAACAACATATTTTATTCTAATTAACATTTTTTAGATGGCAGAATTGTCTAATAAACTGAAATAGCACTTTAGATGGAAACCTAACCCCACCCCTCCCCCAAAAGTGCCCTTCAATGCATTTTACCGGAGAAATGTTTCTAATAAAAAGTTGTAGCTCTTTGTATGTGTGGTTGATGTTTAAAGTTTAAAGAAAATCGTCGGAGCCATTTTTGAGAAAATCGCAAAAAAGTAAAAAATCCAACTAGTAAAGTGTACTTCCGGTTGAGGAATTTTTACAAATAAACGTACAGTCAGATCCCATGGTGACCTCTAAACGGAATATCAAATTTCAACTTTCTACGATTTTTCGTTTTTGAGCTATGCTGTTCACATACATACATACACACACACACACACACAAACACACACACACCATTTGCTAAAAACCCCTTTTTTGGACTCAGGGGACCTCAAAACGGATATTTCCGGTGAAAACTCGATATCGAAAATTTGACACGATTACAATACTTCCTCTTACTAGGAGTAAGAGAAAGTAAAAATTTACTGATAGTTTAAAGCTAATATTCCGTTTAACCTATAACCAGGGGTTTGGCATGAAATTTTTAATCAAATACATTAACTGGAAATAATGCCACGTTGCTACATATTAATTTATTACGGTTTTCCTCGGATTTTCTTTAATGTTTTCCTGAATCCTTTAATGTAAAATAGGAATCACACTTCTTTCATGATATTAAGTGTAACTAATTAACGGCTTTTTAAAAAAAAATTACAATTTCAAAGCAAATTGTTAATTGTGTGATATTTGCATAATTGTGTGATGAATTTGCAACAAGAGAAAATCCCAATGTGTTTTTTGCATCAGATTTTTCTTCATTCTCTAATGACCACAAAACGCTGATTTAGCTTTTTAAAAATCAGTGTCAGAAATCTGACTGAGTCGTAATTACAGCCATTATAGAGGACAATAAATATTTAGACTTTGTTATGTTCTTTGAAGTTGTTCTGAGAAATTTACTTCTGTTATAGACAACTAAGGAAAAAATGCTGAAATATTGTTTGCTTGCTTTAGCAGGGGGTTAAAAGAAGGACATCATTACTGTGTTATTTGAACAGAGACTTCAATCAAACAAAAAAATATTTTAATTTTTTTCCTGCTTAAATAATCAAGATAGTTAAAAAGTTTAACTATTTTGTAAAACTATAAAGAACTGAGGTCGATCAACAGGTGATCCTCACCACTATTACCATGCACCAATAAAATTAGAAACGTCTCCAGTGAGGCAAAAAATATATATATATATATGAAAAAACACTACAGAGAAAGAAGAAGAAGGTATATATATTGAAGAAGGTAATATATAATATAAAAAGGAGGAACAATAGATAAGTGAACGAGAGCAGATGTATTTGAAAAAGACGGCCGACAGATGTCGTTAGAGCGCTGTGTTAATATCGAGGTGGTAGTAGAGGAGACTAGGAGGATATTATTTCACCTGGGCCGCCCGTACTGGTGGGGCACCTGTTCTCACTGTGTCGAGCGGTGTGCAGTGTTGTGTATTATCCAGTAACTTCTGGTAGCTCAGTCAATGTGGTTAGTGCGCTTATAGGATTATCATTCTCGCATTGTAATATGCCTTTTTAACATACGACTCGAAAATATATATATATATTTTATCAAGATCACAACATGGGAAAAATTCATTTGGTAAATATTTTTATATTTTTATTATATTTAATTCTAAAAATATTTTTATTATTTTATTTTATTAATTAAGAATATTTTTGAAATGTGTAAAGGCTATAGAGAAGAAAGCTATTTTGCAAATACAAGAACTTCTAGTTTTTTTTTTTTTGTTGAAATAAACATTAAGTCAAAAAATGAAGTTATGCATGTTTGTTTACGTACTTGATTGAACCATCTATTCAAATTATTTGAACTAGCATAAGAAGAGAAACTGTCCAAAAATAATGAACAACTTAAATTAATGTAATTAAGTGTATCACCAAAATTAGTTTTTCTTAAAATTGTGATCTTAAAAATATATAAAAGGAAAATTTTGATTTGTAATAATAAATTTTATAAAATCTTTTTACTTAAATTATAATATTGAAATGAAATATAGCTCATGGTTCGAAAACAATAAATACTACAGGAGGACGTGTACATGTTTCTAACTTTGTAAATGTAAAATGATTGTAAAGTAGATCTTGGATATCCATCTACCGGTCAGTTGTCTGAGGACAGAGGCGTAGGATTAACAAACAAACTTATATATTACTTACACTAACACGCTAACCAGGGAATCGAACCCAAGTACCATAATATCTGTCAGCTTTGCGGTCCGCGCTTCCTAACCATTCAACAGTCATGGCGCCTTATAAATTTTGTATCAAACTGATTTTAAGAAATGATTAATAAAAAATTAATGACATAAATATCATAGAATGTACCTTTTATCGATCCGAATATGCCAGGATGCATATTTTTTTTTTATTAATGACGTTCAATTAACCGGGGATATCCTAGGGCTAATAGAAAGAAATTTGTTGACTCTGGGAAAACAACTTAATCAATCCTTCAGGACATAAATTGTATAAGGGTTTCATTTGATTTATTGTGGCCTAATTTTTTTCAAAGTAATGGAAAGTATTCGTTTATTTTCGTAATATTTTCGTTCTAATTTTAATTGTGTTTACTTTTAGTATGTTATGTATTCTTTCATTTACTAGTTGGCATTAAGAGAATTGAGGAATTCGACTTTTTGAAACTTTTCTTGTTTTTCCATCTCGTGATTTTTCCCCTGATATAATAATAGGCTCTTAATCGATAAGTTTCGGACGTTCGCTCATCTTCTATATGTTTTAATAAACGCCAACAGAGTTTATATATATCGAAATGTTTGTAGGGGGAAAAAAACTGTTTATAACCTAATTTACCCTCTTTGTATAAATTTTTTTAGAAAAATAAATGGACTAAATTCCAGATCCACATAATAAGTTGGGATACTCTTTTCCAACAACACTTTGGACTCATCAACACTCTCTTTCTCTTTTTGATATATTTTTCAAAGATAAACCAATTTTTGTTAGTATATTCAGCTCGTATATATTAAAAATAAAGAAATTACATGTAAGACTTTAGAAGCAAATTTGGTCCACTTTCATTAAGAGTTGATTGTCAAGGTTCTTTCGAATGTAATTATTATTATTTTTTTGTTTTTGTATATTTCTCTCTCCACCCAAGTTTATCTCAAAGCATATTATACATTAAAATAAGAACACCTTGGTTAATTTGCCTAATGTTTTAAACTAATAAAGTGTTAAGGTCGATGGATCCATTATCCGGCACCTTTTTTGAAATTGTAATATAGAAAACAGCGGTTTTGAACTGAATGCTCACAACAGCTCAGAAAAATATAGATAAAAATAACGTAATTTTTATAAAAGATAAAAATAACGTAATTTTTTTTATTTATTTTTGATCCTAGACGAACGTAATAAAGTAAGTGAAGATTGCAAAGAAGATTATCATTCAGTTAAATTTAATAATATAATTAATATAAACAACATAAAAATAAAAAATAAAAAGAATTAAAGGAAATTAACAAACATAACAAATGAAAATACATAAACAATACATGCAGAGTAATCACAAACATCGTCACATTTGTGCAATAAAACATTGTGTTTTTTCACTAGATAAAAAGGAAAAACCTGTTGTTAATTTATGGGGGAGGTAGAGGTGTTTGATGACAACACTTTTTAATAGTGGCCGCTTTGTTTTCTTATATTCTTACATCTTCTCTTTTCATTGTTTTGTAACGATTTGCAAAATATCTATTTTATCATAGATATATGATTTTTCTTAAGTTTTGTTTTTTGTTTTTGTAAAATATCTGATGAAGATCATGAACATCAAAATGGTTCTATACGATAGAGGGGCTCATACTAAAAAAACTATCACTATCACCTTAATACTTGTCCACAGTTTCAAGTCGATATTTTAAATGATCATTATTTAATTTATTATCCAAAAAAACTTCGATGATCTTGTAAAAATATTCTGTTTCTACAAATTATTGTTTGTCTAGAAGTACTGAAGTAATAATCTACAAAACAATCTTAAGGCCCGTGGTGCTTTATGGTTCGAACCCTAACATCCGCAGAGGCGGCAATATAGCTTTTAATTGTTGGAAGGAAAGTGTTGAAGGTGAAATGCAATGGTGTGATGTGTATTTGTAGTAGTTGGTTGTGTAGCACGAGCGGTTTTGTAAAAGGGCTTGTAAGTATGTAAGTTTAAAAGAGAATGAAGTATTAGTATAAATCAAGAAATCACACTGTTTTTAAAAGGATATATTCTCTAGAGAAATTAAGTACTTTGAATATCACTATAAAAGCTTATTATAAATTCTATAGCTCTGATGCTTCCACCTTGGTTTCTAGAACAAGTCTCTCAATAAATGATCTAGAATAAGGGCAATGTTTAAGAGAGCGATTCCTAAAGTGTTCTGGCTTTGGAAGCAGAATGCTGACTTAGTTGTTGACTATTCGTTTAAAGGTTGAAGGCAGGCTGTTCTTGTTAGAAGGCAGAGTACCGACTGTACTCTTTGAAAGCTGAAGGCAGACTCTTTTAAGGAATCTCTCTCTAGCGGGGGAATTTTCTTTTACAAAAGAATTAACCCAACGGGATTTTTGTGCCTTTGTTTTCTCAATAGCAATGACCTAGATTTATTATACCTGACTCTAAAATACACTCTTTTTGAAGGTAAATTCACAGCACTAAGATAATTATAAAATATTAACAAAATACTATTTTGGATACTGTAAAATATTCTAAACTCTAAACTATTTATTTTCATTGCTTTCTTCCACCACAAGGGAATTTTTAGATCGGTGAAGGATGGGAGAATGCACTCAGGATCCGCAAAAAAATTTAGGAAGTAAAAAGTTTATTTAGAGGATCCAAACAAATCTCGACCATAAAGTTGGGAAGATTACGCTGGTTGGGCCATTTGTGTAGAATTGGAAGTGCAAAGAGGCTCTAAGGGTGGAATTTTTGAGAGTGACACAAACTGGGTGGCAGGCGGCTACGAGGAAGATCCAGTTTTACGATGGTAGCAGGATATGGAAGATGATTTGGAAGCGGATCGAGATTAGACAATGGTGAAGAAGAGCGGATGATAGAAATGATTATTAATTTCTAAATCCAAACATGTTCCACAATCATACTGTCACCATTAAAATCGGTGTGCTGCCGCTTGATCTCCTTGCAGAGATGAGGGCCCTTACACATAACAATAAGGAAGGGGGTATGACTGTCCTTGATAGTGAGGAGCTGTCCAGTCAGATGCCTGCTGCCGAAGAAAAAGATCCGAGAATAAGAGATTGGGAACTGGCAAAGACATGGCTGGGATGAAGCAAAAAAAGAGAGAACCACTTATGAGTTCTTCCCGAATCTGCATCACAGGCTGTCGATTTGATGGCTGGAGCTATCCCAAACCGTAACGCAATATTTCACAGGCCATGGGGAGTTCAATTCTAAGCTCCATTGAGCTGGGTTTGAAAGATTCCCCGAATTGCGAATGCGTTGAACGGGATACAGTGCATCACGTTCTCTTCCGGTATCCTCTCCTCGACGAGGCAAGAATCCACATGGAATTCAAGCTGATAAGGAAGGGGGAGAACTGGCCGGGAGATTGTAAAGAGTTAATGACAAGTGCTGACAATTTTAAAGACTTCGTTGAGTTTGCTCGAGAAGTAGCGGTAATGCGCCGGACTAGACGGATATGTAGAGGTCCGCTTCCACGTGGCAGGGATGGAAAGGCTAAGTGACCATAGGCACCGATTTTGGCGCTATGCGCTAGGGTACGGTGGCTAAGAGTGTGCTCTAATTTTAATTTTTTGTCACCAATAAAATAGCGCTATATGAAATTTGACAATTTTGTAATGGGATCAATATTTATTGACATTTTCCTAGTATTTAAAAAAAAAAAATTAATTCCAGTCACGAATGACTAATTTTTAATAATTCTAAGTTATGAATTGAAAACACGCTACCGATTTATTATTCTTGGCTGTTCAGTAAATTCAACTATTTATAAATGTATTTTAATTGAATACTTTAAAGATAATTCTTAATTAATATAGTTTTCTATAGCTTTCCATTTTATTGGACGATTCTTAAGATCGGTGCTTATCATAATATATTTTCGATGAAGAATTCAAAATTTTCAACTATTTTTATATTCTCTTACTTTTTGACGAGAAATTATTGCAATCGCGTGTTATACTTTCAAAATTGAATTCTTACAAGAAATATATAATTTGAAGTACTGTGCGAAACTCAAAAATGAAAAATCCCCTTGAAATTTAGATTTGATATTCCATTTTAACATTTCCAGTAGAATCCGATAAAAGGTTTCGGGCAAAACCCTCCTTACAGCTGTGGAAATATCATTTTAATGAATGAATTTCTTTCTGTTTTCACGATTTTCTTGAAAAAAAAAAAAAAAAACTTCTCCAACGATTATATACGCTATACTCATGATAGGATTTTATCGATTAAGTAATTTTTAATTGTAACCTTCTCGACTAGTTAATGGTGGAGAAAACTATATTTTAACTTCTAGCAGTTTTTCGTTTTTTTTTTTCAGTTAACCTGTTTACATACAATTTATATTCAAATTGGGTATTCAATGGACTGCCATTGAGTACGGAAATGTGATTTATATATTTATACATACTGTATGTTTATAATATACATCTTACAAACAATTTCCTTCTACGCAAACAACAATGACCATGTTTTTACGTCACGCTCGTGTCGTATAAATCAAAGTTTATTTTACACTTCATGTTCAAGGAATATGTTGTTGTTAACACATTACTCACATTCTAAATTGTTATTTTAATATATTTTCAGCAATTTTATCTATCATATCTTGCTTTTCATTTTTGAAAGAGATATGGGCGAATATCCGAAACTGGTTCATTATAAGAAATGGAAGCAGTTTAAGAGGGGCAAAGTTTCAGGCCCCAGGATACCAATCTTCATTCACTTTTTGACTTATATTACATTAAATCCTAGCAGTATTATTAAAGAATTTTCATTGTTGAAAACTCTGTTGTAAAAGGGAAATTATTTATTATTTTAAAAGAGATTCTCAACAAATATGTTTTTATCAAAACAACAATAAATCTTATTGATAATTTTTGAAATATCACTCCATTGAAAGCGTTAGAGGTGAGGCAAAAAATAATTGCGCTGTTTAGCTTATATTGATTATATGATAACATTGTAGGCATAGCTTATAGCATATTAAAGAACTAATCTCATTACGTTTATATACAATCCACCTACCAATCAATTAATATTAGTCTATGCATTTATATCAGTATTTCATGCCATATAATTCGATTATAAATTAAACGCTTTATACTACACGTATAGCATGTTTAATTTAAAGAGAGAAAGTAATTAATCATTTAATCTAAATAATAAATTGTATATCTGTATGTATTCGGGCGTTTTTTGAATTGGTAAGAACAATATTTATTATAATTAGCAATTCAGTTACTCTGTTGTTTTTACTTTCTCTTACTCCTAGTAAGAGGAAATATTGTAATCGTGTCAAATTTTCGATATAGAATTTTCACCGGAAATATCCGTTTTGAGGTCCCCTGAGTCCAAAAAAGTGGTTTTTAGCAAATGGTCTGTGTGTATGTCATGTGAACAGCATAGCTCAAAAACGAAAAACCGTAGAAAGTTGAAACTTGATATTCCGTTTAGGTATCACCATGGGATCTGACAGTACGTTATCTGTCAAAATTCCTCAACCGGAAGTACCGCTTTACTAGTTTTTTTTTTTTGCGTTTTTCTCAGAAAAGAGCTACAACTTTTATTTGAAACATTTCTCTGGGAAAATACATTTAAGGGCAATTATAGGGGAGGAAGTGGGGTTTGTTTTTTTATCTGAAGTGCTATTTCAGTATATTAGACAATTCTGTCATCTAATTAATGTTAATTACAATTAAATATGTTGTTAATGAATTCCGAGTTTGAAAATAATCGGACGACCGGAAGTGCGTTTACTTTACCACTTTACTAAATAATTTTTTTACTTTGTTGCGACTTTCTCAAAAATGGCTCCAACGATTGTTCTTGAAACTTCCCATATAAACTACACATACAAATATCTACAACTTTTATTTGAAACATTTTTCTGGGAAAATTCATTTAAGGGCACTTTTAGGGGGGCGGGTGGGGTTATGTTTTTCTCTAAAGTGCTATTATACTTGATAAACTATAATTGGATGATAGATTATACAATTCTATCATCCAAACAATATTAATTAGAAATAAATAGATAGATGGCCAAAATTTCGAGTTTCAAAAAAATTAGTAAACCGGAAGTGCGCTTTTATTGAACAGTTTTTTTTTTTTCAGTTTTTCGACGAATTTCATTAAATTTTGGTACATAACTATAAAATTTATCAATTATAATTTTGAGAACTGGAGTAAGAGAAAGTTGTGTGAATGTTTCACACCAGATAATTAGCATTTCAGTTGTTATTCTTTTGTTGTTTTTTTTCCTTTCTACTTATTATAAAAATGAATTATTGCAATCGTGTTAAATTTTTCGTAATTAATTTTTCATCGAAGAAGACGTGAGTGATACACATAAATGCATATATCACTTTTATTTTAAACTTTTTTCCAAGAAAATTGACTTTCTATTTTTAGACACATTAAAAGCTTTGCTAGAATATGCCAAATTTGAAGAAAATCGATTAACCGGAAGTGTGATTTTAAGGAATTGATTTTTGAATTTTTTTAATAAACGGCTACAAAGGATTTTCTTTAAACTTTGAATGCAAATTTCCTAGATTATAAACATATCATTTTTATTTGAAACATTTTTCAGGGGAATATTGATTTTTTTAGAGAGGATTCTGCGGAATCTCTGTAAGTTAGATTGCAAATGTTATTAGGTTTTGTTCAGTGGGCGCTGTCTTCTGTATAATTGCAGAAGTAGTATACAGTGTACCAACTTAAATGATACGTTTCTTAACCTCTATGCTTATTTTAACACATTTGAGTAAAAATTTCAATTTTAATAAAAACAATTTATCAACTTCATAGCTACGCACGAGTCGTATATTAACTGCATTGCGAGAAAGTGGTGTGAGTTTTTCACAACCATTAGATCAAAAAGGGACTGAAAGGTATTCCACAAAATGAATTAATTTGATATATTAAAAAAAAAAAATCAAATTAATTTTTAGACAATAGTTTACAAGTATTTTATAAAAAAATATGTAGACATTAATTTTGCCATTGAACGCAGGTGTTCTCGTATACATGATGTAATTTCACAGCTACGTACGTGACATTAGTAGTTAGCCGATGTTGTTGTATCTTCTAAATCTAAGTATTATTATATACATATTACAAAACCATCTTTCATAATATCATTGGAATATTTGCTTACATTGTTTGGCGTAATTATTTATCACTTTCTCCTAGTAAGCCTCTCTACTAGCTCACTTGCCTGGTGATGATGGGGCAGTGTTGTCTCTGTAACGAGAGAACATTGACCGGTAGCTGGCAGTGCACTGAAAAGGATCCGAGGGAGGGCATAATAGATCTTTCATGTAGCAGTGCAACAAAACTCCTCAAAGAATCTTTATAATTTCTTATTATTGAAGAAGTATTCGTGTGATGTTTTCAGAATTGTAGTTTTTACCAGAAATATATATATATTTCCAAGTTCACAGCATCCAAAAAAAAATTTTTTTTATGAATTTAGAATATTGGTGGCAAATTTTAAGGTAGATACAATAAAAAAATCTGGTGTGAAACACTCACACAACTTTCTCTTACTCCAGTACTCAAAATTATAATTGACAAATTTTATAGTTAGTGTACCAAATTTAATGAAATTCGTCGAAAAGTGAAACACTGTCCAGTAAAACTGTCCGGTTTACTAATTTCCTTGAAACTCGGAATTTGGGTCATATATTAATTTCTAGTTATTTCAATTTGGATGACAGAATTGTATAATCAACTGTGATAGCATTTTAAAGAAAAACATAACCCCCCTCCCCCAAAAGTCCCCTTAAATGAATTTATCAGGGGAAAAGTTTCAAATAAAAGTTGTAGCTCTTTATATGTATAGTTAACAACGCTGGTTTAAAGAAAATCGTTGGAGCCATTTTCGAGAAAATACCAGAAAACTGAAAATTATATTTCAGTAAAAACGCACTTCCGGTTATCTATTTTTTTTTCAAACTCGGAATTTCAACAACATATTTAATTCTAATTAACATTATTTAGATGACAGAATTGTCTAATATACTGAAACAGCAGTTAAGATGAAAACCTAACCCCACCCCTCCCCAGAAGTGCCCTTAAATGAATTTTCCTGGAGAAATGTTTCAAATAAAAGTTGTAGCTCTTTGTATGTGTAGTTGATATACAAGTTTAAAGAAAATCTTCGGAGCCATTTTTGAGAAAATTGCAAAAACGTAAAAAAAACAACTAGTAAAGTGGTACTTCCGGTTGAGGAATATTGACACATAACGCACCGTCAGATCCCATGGTGATACCTAAACGTAATATCAAGTTTGAACTTTCTACGATTTTTCGTTTTTGAGCTATGCTGTTCACATACATACACACACACAGACACACACAGACACACACACACAGACACACACACACACACACACAGACACACAGACCTTCGCTAAAAACCACTTTTTTGGACTCAGGGGCCCTCAAAACGGATATTTCCGGTGAAAACTCGATATCGAAAATTGACACATTACAATACTTCCTCTTACTAGGAGTAAGAGAAAGTAAAAAAGAGATATTTATTTATCCATATTTTTTTTTATCCTTCCTAGAAATGCATGGAGAAAACTAGGATAGCGAAACAAAAAACATAGATTATTCTGTTGGAACTTAAATGAAGCAAAAATAGCTTAAACTAAACTGGAGCAATTATAGAAAATTATGTCCAGTTTGGAAAATTACTGTGGGAATTATAGGGAATTTACAAAAAAAATACGGACATATGTTATTATATTAATAATATCTTATTCTCCAAACATCAAAGAGACCACATATATAGAAATGAAACGCTTCATTTTGGAATGACTTTTTTTTACATAGGAGAGAATCTAAAGAAATAATAAAGTGGAAGAATGAATCATTAGTGAACAATGGGCAAATCTGTTTTATGAACGGTTAGACCTATATACATTGAAGTCTGAGTTCATAAAAAAAAAAAAAAAAAAAATGACTGGAGTAGATGTAAAAATTATTTCACAAAAATAATAGGGAAAATAAGAGAGGGGGTGAAAAATCCGGAAGTGACAGCAACCCACATGAGAACGTGCTTGCAAGAAACGAAAAGAAGCAGCAGCTGATGTTGAATGGTCATGTTCGTTGCAGGTTGGGTGCACATTGTAACAGGCATAACGAGGTACACGTGATTATATCGAAGGAAGGAAGGACTTGCAAAGAGGCAAAGAGGGAAACAATCCGTTTAAAGATAAGCAAGCTGCTATAATATATATGATCGACAAGCAAGGCAAAAATGAATTGAAGCAGATGCTTTTCACAATGAGTTAGGGAAAGAAGTAGATGAAGAAGAACCGTCCTGCCAAAGAAATGGTGAAAACAAAGCAATTCTGTCAAGTTAGTTTTGTTTGTACCATTTGCAATGTGACTTAGATAAAGAAACTGGCAATTTTTTGTTCAATTTAAATGGACTCGTATATTCCCCAGACAGCAACAGACAAACTGAAGATTGTTCATAACTGTAGGTTGATGCATTTCCAAGTTACTTTTAACGTACACCTTTCCCAAACCTACCCAAAAAGTGATCTCTCTGGGAAAATGTTTCGAATAAAAATAATCGGTTTGTTTGGGTATATATGCCAAGTTTTATAAAAAAAAAAAATCTTCAGAGACATTTTCCATGATAGCCTGCTTCATTTTGTGGTCGATGCGTTTTATCAGACAGTGTGATAACACAGACTTGCACAGAGCAAATTCAGTTTATACACTCGTGATATTTACTGAATGTATAAACTAATTAAATAAATAAAATATATATACTGAGTGTGTAAAACTGAATTTGCTCTGTGCAAATCTGTGTTATCACACTGCCTGACTAAGCGCATCCCGAAGATGGGCGAACGCCCGAAACCGGTCGATGACCACAAAATGAAGCAGGCTACCACGGAAAATGTCTCTGATGTTTTCCAGCTCAGCCGGAACCAACCACCACAACAAATAAATCTTCGTTTCGTTCCAGTAGTTTTCAAGAAAAATGAGGAACCCATGGAAAAAAACCATTCTTTAAAATTTAAGATATCCGATTAACCGAATTTCTGAAAATATTATATTCATTAGACATATTTTAATGCTACAGTATTTATAATTGGGAACCATGGAATATTTTGAATTAGAATTTTAGAAGCAAGCTTGAAGGGGGGTCCAGTTCTGTAGGAAAAATGTTACCATACTTTACTTTTCAGCGTTTTCCCTACTTCAGGTGTTGCCCTGTCAGAACCAAGTTCTCTTGTCCCTATCTTGCTTCGCACCGTCATTTCCTTTTTTACATCATCTTCGCTTTTGATTCTTGGACCACCACTCCTCTTACGATCTTTCGGCATCTATTCCGTCACTCGACTGGACCGTTGCTCTTTTCTCATAATTCTCATGATATATCCATACCATGTCAGGGTCCTCCTCATTATTGTCTCCCCCTCTATTCTCTCCTCTATACCCATTATTTTCCTCACTTCAATATTCCTTATCCTGTTTCTCCTCGACTTCTTTAAACTCCTTCTCAAGAAGTTAGTTTCTACAAACTCAATTTTCTTCTGGAACCTTTTAATCTTGTCCAAGTCTTCGCTGCAAAAAACAGAATACCTTTATGATTCAGTGGAATATTCTTTTCATCAGTATCGTGTACCCTAGAGTATCCCGGAATGTTTAGGTTGTGCTGTTCGATGAATAACAATTATTTATGATTAAGATTTTAATAATACACATTAACCAGATATATAAGACATTAGATTATATTGATAATGGAATCTTTCAGACTACAACACGTGTGTCACACACAAGCAACGCGCTCACTGAGCCCCACGACTGTAACACGTTCCTTTTTTTTTCTCACATTATTTATCTTCAGAAAAAGGGACTTGTATGTTCTGCTTGCCCGACTAACGTTTGTTGGGTGACTTGTGATGTCTGTACTCGTACTTACAGTGGGTTGAGTGGACGTGATGTGATGTCGATTCCGTCTGTATTCCTCCTTTTCCGGAGTCTCAATGGAGTAGAAGCGAGGTTGTTCTTCCTTAACAGTTATACATGGGGTCTAATTTGATTCAGGAGTCTTTTTAAAATAAACTGAATCTTCTTGAGACAATTGTGGTAGTGACTTTGCTGAATCAAATGTCTATCAAAAAGATAGGATTGTCAGGTAATTATCAGTCCTTTAAGTTTAGATGGTATTATGTCTTTGTACTGGAAGAAATGGTATCAAAGTTTTAAACTTTTCTATTCCTAAATGGCTTTGATGATGATTTTAATAAGACATATTAACCAGACATAAGTCATTACATTATATTGATAATGGCACCTTCCAGACTGCAACACGTGTGACACACACACAAGCAGCGCACTCAGTGAGCCATGACTGTAACAATGTTAAGGATAAAAAAAAAATGATAGGCCGTTAATATTCGAAATTTATTAGAAAATATAGTAGTGTTTTCTTTTTTAGGAAAACGCGAAACACTGAAAAAAGAAAAAAAACATTTCAATAATAATTCATTTCTAATTGACGGCTTCTAATAGAAGTCGATCCCATGATTTTGTGAATGTCTTTGAGATTACTTCTCTCTCTCTCTCTCTCTCTCTCTTTCACACACATTCACACATTCATTCATTACACAGACCACATACCTTAGAAACGACTTTTTTCGAAAGCCCGAGCCACCTAGAAACACGTACTTCCTTCGAAAATTTTACACTATCACAATAATTCGTTCATTTACAGAAAAAAAAAGAGTTACAGAAGTAAACAAAATAATTAAAAAAATAAAATAAAACGCCATGCACAAATTGGTCTTACGGACGTAAAGAAATGCACTGTAATAATAATAATAATAAGATAATGATTTTTTTATGCAAGTCCAATTTACAATAAGTCTACCGTATAATGCATAATCTTCTATAATATGGCGATTACGATGTACATTACATTACTGCATCTTCCAGGAAGTTAGTTAACAATTCGCTCTCTCTGATGAACATGATTATGTCGTTTGTCGTAATTATATAAAGAGGTAGTTTACCTTTGACATACCATTCCCCTTATCACATAACATTAAAAATGCGGAAACACGGGTTTTTTATTAGAGATTTATACCTATTTAAGTTGTTAGATACTAGTCTGATGATACTGCTATGAGACACTTAATGGTGAAAGCAAAAATAATGCCAACATATTTGACATATTTTCACTGTTTCTATTTGTTTGTTTTTTTTTTCTCATTCATTGTGTAAATAAAAAAAAATAAAAAAATAAACATTATTTTTATTCCACAAACAACAAAATTATATTGACCGAGAAATATGGTTATTACCCCATCCATGTTTCCTGATCAATACTTGTGAACACATAAAAAAAAAAAACAAGAACTATATACAGTATCGAATTTATCCTCTTCTCAATGACAGGCTCAAAATACCGTGTTTTTATATCACTGATTTTATTAGTTCCCAAAACCTAGAAAATTGCATTGTGATCGATTGTAGGTGAATCGATTTTTTTTTTTAATCGGATTTATTTAAATTTGACATGTTTAAGTTTCTTTTTCTTTTCTTTTTCTTGTCTTGTAAAGCCCTAGAGTGTATAATTGTGTTGTAATATGTGAAAAAGTACGTAAAGGTAATTGTCCTATTTTTTTTTTCAAACGGGCTTAATACGTCCAGCTAAACCAATTAGTGTCGTTGGACGGGCGGGGGCCAGCCACCTACTTTGACTGTTAACATTTTTTTCATACCAATATAAATTTAGCAGTTTTATTATGATTCCAGGACCGAACTGGGGTCCTCCCACTTACAAGTCCATGCTCATAACCACTACACCAACACCCGGCCCCGTGTATGTAATATATACAGGCTGGTCTAAGAATATGGGGGCTGTCAGGATGATCGTCAGAGGACAATAATGTTTAATATCTTATTTCGGATTTTTTACTTTCTCTTACTCCTAGTAAGAGGAAGTATTGTAATCGTGTTAAATTTTCGATATCGAGTTTTCATCGGGAATATCCGTTTTGAGGTCCCTTGAGTCCAAAAAAGTGGTTTTTAGCAAATGGTCTGTGTGTGTGTGTGTCCGTGTGTGTTGTAGTGTGTGTGGTGTGTGTAATTATGTATGTGAAGCATAGCTTCAAAAACGCAAAAACCGTAGAAAGTTTGCAACTTGATATTCCGTTTAGGTATCACTATGGGATCTGACACTACGTTTTCTGTCAAAATTCCTCAACCGGAAGTACCACTTTACTAGTTGGATTTTTTTACTTTTTTGCGATTTTCTCAAAAATGGCTCCGACGATTTTCTTTAAACTAGGAACATCAACCACACATACAAGGCGCTACAACTTTTATTTGAAACATTTCTCCGGCAAAATGCATTGAAGGGCACTTTTGGGGGAGGGGTGGGGTTAGGTTTCCATCTAAAGTGCTATTTCAGTTTATTAGACAATTCTCATCTAAATAATGTTAATTAGAATTAAATATGTTGTTGAAATTCCGAGTTTGAAAAAAATCGATAACCGGAAGTTCGTTTACTTTACCACTTACTAAATGATTTATTCCTTTTTTCGCAATTTTCTCAAAAATGGCTCCGACGATTTTTTTGAAACTTCGTACATAAACTAAACATGCAAAAATCTACAACTTTTATCTAAAACATTTCTCTGGGAAATTTCTTTTAAGGGCACTTTTAGGGGAGGGGTGGGGTTAGATTTTTCATCAAAGTGCTATCCTAGTTCATTATACAATTCTATCATCCAAATATAATTAATTAGAAATAAATAGATGGCTGAAATTTCGAGTTTCAAGAAAATTAGTAAACCGGAAGTGCGCTTTTACTGAACAGTTTTTTCAGTTTTCGACGAATTTCATTAAATTTTTGTACACAAACTATAAAATTTGTCAATTATAATTTTGAGAACTGGAGTAAGAGAAAGTTGTGTGAGTGTTTCACACCAGATTTTTTTTAAACTATTTTACTTTCAGGTTTTATTATTTTTAGCTATTCGCGTCTTTTAAAAATCCAAATTCAGCTTTGAATATAGCGTTTTTCTTTCGTCATAACTCTTTTCGGATTTCATTTCACAATTCTTACAAAAAAAAAAAAAAAAAAAAGCTGGTATTAAACACTTTCGCTTACTGCAGTTTACCCAAATTTATTACGTTTGCGCAGACAAATTTTCTTGAAACTTATAAATTCTTACTACATTTTTGCTTGTCTTCAATTTAATATCACTTTAGTGAATCTAAACTTAATAAATTCTTTTTTTCCACTCAAAACTTTCTTTAAATGAACTTTCTCAAAAATAAGTTCCAAACAAAAGTGATAGATCTCTGTATTCATAGTTAGTGAAGCAAATTTAATGAAATCCGTCGATGTTTTTATGGAGAAAGATTGTTCTGTAAAAACGCACTTCCGTTCAACCGATTTTCTTCAAACTCAGAATTCTGGTGAAATATTTATTTCTAGTTAATATTGTATAGATGATAGAATTGTAAAATAAACTAAAGTATTTTACTTTCCCAGAGAAATGTTACAAATAAAAGTTCAAAAGAGAAAATCGCAAAAAAAAAACAAAAAACAAACAGAAAAATTCATTCAGTAAGGTGGTATTTCCGGTTGAGACATTTTTAATAGTCAAGTTCCTGTCGGATTCCATGGTGGTACCCAAGCGGAATGTCAAGTATGAATTTTTTCTACGATTTTTTCTGTGAGCTATGCTATCCCCACGCACACACCATTTTCTAAAAAACACTTTTTTTTTTTTTGGATTAAGAGGACCTCAATTTTACACGATTAAAATTTTACTACACGATCGCAAACATAAAAAGCCAATTAGAGAAAGCAAAAATGGTGGAAAGTGTCTCAAATTTGTTTTCTAAATATTAAACTCGGTTAATTTATTGCTTTTCTATCATATTTTCAATATTGACTTTTCTTTTGAAGTACATGAAAATAAATGTTTTTTTTTAGCAAATGATTTTTAAAGTGTGCATTATAATAAGCCAGCTTAATATTGACATTTATTATTTCTATGTTTCACCTGACGTCTCGACATGAAGGTTTTGAATCCTTTAGGATTCTTTAGCTAGTAAGAAGTCCAATCTTATATATAGTTTGTCTCCATTTTCTCAAAAAAAAAGTCTCCAATTAGGTTTCTTTAAACTTGATATGTACATATTCTCTCAAACAAGCACACATTTCTTTAATATATTATAGGCTTATCACTTTTATTTGAAACGTTATTTTTTCCAGGTTAACACTAAAGCTCTAAAGCAGGATTATCTTAAATCCTTTTAAGTCACTGGCCATTTTTCATTGAGTTACCTACCGGAGCGGCCGCTGAATACCCCTGTTACTGTGATTCTTCTTCTTTTCAGCTCTACAGTCTGAGATGGACTTTGGCCTCCGTAACAATTCCCCTCCAGACATCCCGGTCACGCGCCTGTCTTCGCCATTCCACCATTCCAATCCTGTCCAAATCCACTTCCAGGTCATCAATCAACGCTTCCTAGGGCATCCTCTTTTTCTCTTTCCAGTAAAACTCTCTCCCATCACCTTTTTTTGTCATTCGGTCAATCTCAAGTCTCATCACATGCCCCAGCCAACTGATTCTTCTGGCCTTTAGGAATCGAATTATATCTTCAATGCGTTCATCCAATTCCTGATTATTTCTAATGCGCCATGTTTCTTGCGTGCGAACGGGACCAAAGATACGCCTTAATATCTTCCTTTCGAAAATTCGCAACATTGCTTCATCAGCGCTCTTTAAGTGTCCAGGTGTTACTATGATTCGTGATAACAAATTTTCAGAATTACCTTTTCCTACTATACTTTTGCTGTGTTATTATTTACAATCTTATTGGAGGAAGTAATTTTACTAAGCATGCTCCAGTTCCTATGGCTGTTTATTGTTGGCATTCTCTGCTACAAGTTCCACTCTATTAGTTCCCTACTTTAACATAGAATATTGGGACGACAATACCATTGCACTCTTCAGGGGAATCGAAGTCGGATTTTTTGCACCATAACGAGAGACAGCTTAGATATAAACTACGGCAGTGCTTTTGATTTAGAATACTGTTTATTGTGTATTCAAAAATTCATTTTTTTTATTTTTATTTATTATTTGTTTTTATTTTATTGTCATTGTATTTATGCCTATTTTTCCCTTTTAATCACTTTTTGGCTAGTTAATAAAAATTTTGATCTCAACAAGTTGTTGATGAAAATCACTCTTTATATAGAGGTTAGTTATAAAAATGTCTGCCTCCTGAAGAGGAAGTATTGAATCGTGTCATATTTTATATATCGAGATTAAGTTGGTTTTAGAAGATGGCGAGAATGTGTATGTGGATGTTA
This sequence comes from Triatoma infestans, assembly GCA_011037195.1. Taxonomy (NCBI): domain Eukaryota; kingdom Metazoa; phylum Arthropoda; class Insecta; order Hemiptera; family Reduviidae; genus Triatoma; species Triatoma infestans. The sequence continues at coordinate 149,354 of JAAEAF010005219.1, forward strand.
TATGTGAACAGCATAGCACAAAAAACGAAATAATCGTAGATAGTTCAAACTTGATATTCCGTTTAGGTATCACCATGGGATCCGACAGTGGGTTATATGTCAAAATTTCTCAAACAAAAGTGCCACTATACACAATGGATTTTATTTTCACTTTTTGCGATTTTCTCGAAAATGGCTCCAACGGTTTTCTTTAAACACGGTATAATAAATACACATACAAAGAGCTACAACTTTTATTTGTAACATTTCTCTGAGAAAATTCATTTAAAGAGAGTTTCTAGGGGTGAGGTGGCGTTGTGTTTTCTACTAAAGTGCTATTTTAGTTTATTATACAGTTCTATCATGTACGTATATAATTTTAACTAGAATTAAATATGTTGCCAAAATTCTGAATTTCAAGAAAAACGGTTGACCGGAAGTGAGGTTTTTACAGATCAGTTTTTCTGTTTTGTTTTTTTTTCTATTTTCAGCATAAAAACACCGACAGATTTCATTAAATTTGATTCACTAACTATGAATACAGAGAGTTACCACTTTGATTGGGACTTTTTTTACCCGAGAAAGTTTATTTAAAGAAATTTTAGGGGGAGAATGTTTATCTAAATCTGCCGTGAGTATTTCACACCAAAAATTTCTTTTTTCTTGTGATGTTGATAGTTCGCCGGCCATGTAATTTTCAATATCAATTAAGGTTCTTATATACCACATATATATTTATAATATTAATGGCAGATAATTCCATGTTAAAAGAAAAATAGTTTAATTTAGAATTTTGAAAATTTTCGTTCTGTGTGCGTTTTTTTTCCTCACGAAACGAAGCACTTCATTTATTGATTTCAGTTAATAATACGAAAATGTGTACACTGATACGATTCATTGTATAATGGAGTTGATGGGGAGAGAAATTAGGTTTGATTAATTAAACGAGATATGAAGACACTGTTATAAATGTAGCTATAAGTTTACACTAACTGCACTGGACTTTAATGATTTTATAGAGTAAAAAGGGGGAGTAGAGATATGACACGATGCGATGTATGGTTGAATCTGATAGATAGATATGGTTAGGTAGATTCTCACTGGCTTATATACAGGTTCTCCCACTCTAGCCTGCTTAAGTCAGAGTGTACCAGAGTGGGCCTGTTTTCTCTCTCTTGCCATTACAATTGAAAAATATTTAGCTGCTCCGGTCCTAAGTCTTCAAAGGTTTCATTTTTATCACCTTGGACTTTACCCTTAGTGCTTACTCTAACTGACTTAATTTTTTTTTTTCTATCCTAAATTTATTTTGTTACCCTTAATTAATTAAATTAATTAATAATGTTTATTACAAAGTTAATTATTTATTTTCTTTTGAGAGATGCGTTTGTAAGAAAGTGAAAAAAACTGATGAATATTTGTTTTAATAACATGGAAGAATAATTATTATTGCTCCTCTGTCTCTATACACGATCCCTGTCATTTACAGGAGATTAATATGTGATTATAACGGTTCAGTTGTTATTTTTTTTTTAATATGTAGTGTGTGCCAGGAAGTGTGTGTGTGTGTGTGTGTGTGTGTGTGTGTGTGTGTGTGTATGCAGCCGCATCCTCACACATCAACCATGACTTGGACATTTCGCTTCATTTCCGAAGGAAAAGTGAATCCTCCTCGTCTCTTGAGGAGCTTTCACAAGAAAACATGTATATCTATAGTATGACTTTGATTTTTTATTTTTTAACTTTTTTTTCTACTAATCAGACTATTTCGTTGTCAGATAAGAATTCAGAATTAAATTCATGTTGTTTAATTAATTTTTGTATCCAGATGTACAATTTTTACCAAAATATACTTTCGATAGCATTACGTATTGGTCATTGCTGTAAACTTTATAATATATTGAATATTTAATGGACTAATAATAAAAATTTATTAGAATTGTGTTCCTTTAATGATAATCATGAAATAAATTTTGCTTGACGGCCGTTACAAAAATTGGTTCAAAGCAGTTTTACTTGAACTACTTCAAAAAAAAAAAAAACAAAATAAAAGTAAAAAAAATATTGCATGCAAAGTAATGCATTACTTCCTTGTTTAAAATTTATTAAATGAACTACTTGGTCCGCTATGTTGTGGGAGGTAAAAAATATATCTTTGACAAAAATTTATTACCAAATCCCAGGCTTTTTTAAAATCAACGAAAATAAACTAGAATGAACACGATTGGTTGGGGTCTACACGCTATTTTATACGCGTATAACTGCTAATTTTATGCGTAGTTTTGTTGAAAATAAAGTATAAATTAAATACTATTTTTCTACAGACATTAATTGCAAGAACTGTTCCTGTCTAGCTGAGTGGTTAGAACTGTTATTGTTTTTGGTTGGGACGATACTTGTGTGGTCCCCAATGGACTTGCTGCGCGCCATCACCAAACATTATGATTATAAATTGGGAAGCTACACGGGGCTATTCTTTTTATTTATTTATTTATTTTAAATATCTCCTTCTGAACTTTTTAAAATATTCTTTGGCTATTTTTCAAATAAAACTAGAAATGAATTTCGGAACAAATTATATATCCTTAAATATTCATTATACAATTCAATGAAATGGCAATGTAAAGAAGTGAAGTGTAAAACTCCCCCGAAACTCACTAAACTCCATTTTCTTGAGAAAATATTTTAAATAAAAAAAAAGCTAAACCTTTATATTTGTATAGAAATTGTACTAATTTATTGTAAAAAGAATATCCTGGAAGCCTTTTCCAAGAGAAAATTGTGAAAAAGAGATGGTAAAATGAGTTTTTATTGCTAAACGATTTTCACAGAAATTTTCATGAAGTTGATCCCCTGTGGCAAGTTGCTCCGATTTTCGTTTTTAAACGCTTTCCACATACATTACACAAACTATATCTAAACACAGAGTGGTTCTAGAAATAGTGATACCGTGAATTTAGATTGATTCTGATTTTATGATCCTGAATTTGGATTGATGGTATTGGTGAATTTAGATTGATGATCCTGATAAATGAGCTTTTTGTCGTTAAAGAAATCTATAAATTTTTCTTTAAGAGATTACGATAAATTCATCCAATATTGGATGACAGTCTATGTTGTGCTATAAAAGAAAATCATAATTTCTATTTTATTTTGATGATTGTTGCACACTATTGAAACCTAGTTGATGTTTTCTCGATTCTGTCATCCATACTGCCCCAACATGGCACCATTGTCTCCATAAGATTAGCTTTATTGATGGCGAACTGATGAATTGGAAATTATAAAGTTCAGCAGAATCTACTAATCATTAACTTACCTCTTACCTTTTTTCCATGTTAGTGAGTATTGTTTTATACACAGAATAATTTAAAATGAATTATACAAATAGAAAACCTTCTGAGAGTGCGGCAGTGATGCGTATATTGCAAAAATGCAAATAAAAGATTAACTCTTCAAGTTTCTATTTAAAGTCACAGATGTAATATGGGCGCCCTTTGTCATATGGCAGACGTCTACACGATAATCTAGTGCTTGTCAAACCGTGTTAGCCTGTCCTGATCCATTTAGTGGACCGCTTCGCTCATCCGCTGCTAAAATTTTTATAATCCTGTGATAGTGCGGATATGAACAAGAAAGGAATCGCAAAGCGAAAGTTATGGGACCTGGGGAGGCCAGGCCTTCAGTGTCAAATCATTCACCTCAGCACGATCAATCCACCGATCTGGAAGATGCTGGTTGTGGTAATCGCGTACATGTCCATGTCAATGTGATGGGCCATAGTTTTTGCTACATAATGAAGTTCGAGACTTGATGCCGCTATCTTGAATATCAGCGCCTCTAGTATGATTAATTTAGAAATGGCGAGATTATCAATGGTGTTGCCAAACAAATCTTTGAGAGTTAACATTTCAAGTTATATCGGTATTTCTCGACATAACCTCCTTGCTGAAGTCATAGTTAAGTTTTCTTCTTGTAACATTCATTTTCCATCATTCGTTAGTATCAGTTTTTTGTGTTTTCTCAAAATGGAAAGGTGGTTGCAAAATTTGTAGATTAAAAAATACCAAACTGAAGATGAGAAGATAGTTGATGATAAGAACCACCATTCAAATAAAATGGTATTTATTAAAATAAACAAGTGGCACCCATGAAATTCGGCGTCAAAGATAGGGTTTATTGTCTGATTAAGAATTGATTGATAAAACAAAAAGATTTACTGAGAGAAATATCAAATACATGGCGACCTACAGATCTATTGTGGCGCCCTTATGCATACTTTTTAGACGTCTCTAAAAAAAAAAAAAGAATTTGCAAATAGAAGTGACAGCTGTACTATGTATTTGTAGGCTCTCATTTATAGTGTGCGGGTGTGGAAGATTTTATTGCAAGTGTAATTCTTGTTATTGCTAAACTGGAATATCTGCAAAGACGCAGATACTAAGGAGTGCTTTCGTTTTGTATTCCATCTTCTAAGTATGCACGATGTAAAAAAAAGTCTGTCGATTGCTTTATGTATGAGTTTAAAAAGGGACGTTGATTCTTCCATTCAGCAAAATTACTGATTCTATAACTATTTGTATTTAAATGTTTCTTGTTCATCTTTAATAGAAATAACAGAAATTAAAAAAAAAAACTTGAAGAATTTTAAGTAATAAATAATGTAACATTAAATATCAAGGTTTCTCATTAAAATAATTTGCTGATAAAAATACTAGTAAACTAATAAATACGTATATATTATATTACACTATTGAAATATTGCAAATATTTAAATAAAAATAAATTGTGAAATATTGAATAATGATAAGTGATAAAACAAAAAAAATTACTATCATCTATCTCCACATAAACACATTTTAGTGAAAGTTGAAGATCTCCATATTTGAAATAAACCCACACTTTTATTGTAGTTGGATTATGAATAAATAAGAATAAAATGTAATATGTAATATAATAGAAAGTTTGATAATTTATTATGTCAATATATAAAATATGTCTGCAGTTATAATATCATATCATGTAATTAATAATGTACATTATGGATTCTTATGAATATAATCAAATATTTAACCCCATTCTTTTGAAGAAAATAAGTGAATAGTTTGAAGTTTAATTTATCGATGTAGTAGTATTCTGCTCTTACATTTTAATAATATTTGTAGTCGTCGCAATAGCAGAGTGGTTAGGCGTATGAACTGCTATGCTAGATTGTATATGGTACTTTGGTTCAATTAATTCCCAGCCTTGCCTTGGATTTTATTAATGTACAAATACATTTATTAATATAATAAAAAAAAAATACTATAATTAGTTTATGAGAATTTTAAATGACTGATTTTGACTTTCTCTTACCTCCTAGTAAGAGAACGTATTGTAATCAATCAATATTGAGTTTTCACCGGAAATATCCGTTTTGAGGTTCGCTGAGTCCAAAAAAGTGGTTTTTAGAAAATGGTCTGTGTGTGTGTTTGTGTAAGTGAACAGCATAGCTCAAAAAAAGAAAAATCAAAGAAAGTTCAAACTTAATATTCCGTTTAGGTATCACGATGGGATCCGACACGTTACCTGTCAAAATTCCTTAACCGGAAGTACTACTGTACTAATTTTTTTTTTCACTTTTTTTTTTCAATTTTCTCAAAAAATAGCTCCAACGATTTTCTTTAAACTTGGTATATCAACTAGAAATATAAAGATCTACAATTTTTATTTGAAACATTTCTCCGAGATACATTCAAGGGTGATTTTGGGGGAAAGGTGGGGTTAGGTTTTCATTTAAAGTGCTAATTTAGTTTATTATACAATTCTATCATCTAAATAATATTAATTAGAATTAAATATGTTGTTGAAATTCTGAGTTTTGAAGAAAATTAGACAACCGGAAGTGCGTTTTTACTGAAAAGTATTTTTCAGCTTTCTGGTATTTTTTCTAAAATGGCTCCAACGATTTTGTTTAAAAGAATTGTGTGAATTACACATATAAAAAGCTACATCTTTTATTTGAAACATTTCTTCCAGTAAATTTACTTGAAGAAGGGGGCTTTCGAGGTAGGGGTAGGTTTATGTTTGCCTCTAGAGTGCTAACTTACTTTTATACAATTCTACCATTTAGACATAATTAATTAGAAATAAATTAATTGCCAAAATTCCAAGTTTCAAGAATATTAGTAAACCGGAAGTGCGTTTTTACTGAAAAGTTTTTTTCAGTTTTTGCGATTTTTCTTCATAAAAACACCGTCGAATTTCATTAAATTTGTTGAAGTAACTATAAAATTTGTCCATCAAAATTTTGAAAACTGGAGAGTATGACTGACTGTTCACACCAGATTTTTTTTTTTTTTTTTTTATTGGTTAACCTAGTTTTTACTGAAATAATAGGACGGTAACTCGTTGACGAGTGTGCACGCATTACTTGTCATTTTTTTTTTTTTTTTTTGTGAATCTGACAATATTTTCATTTTCATCGTGAATAAATGAGGTCCATAGTGAAACGAATAAAAGGAACGTGTATAAGGAACGTTTTTTTTGGCGCAAACTCATCGTTGAGATAATGAGAAAGAGAGTTACTATATAGTGCATTGACAGCTTTTTTTTTTACTTTTGTCTGAAGTTGAATAGACAAAATGCTGTGATACATTCACACGACCAAAGATATTTCTTTTTTCACCAAATGAAATATTTATAACGCAGTATCACGATCTATTCTTTGTTATGGGGCACAGATTTGGGGTTATCAAATGTACAAGGATATACAAAAATTTTTTCATATTTTTTTTTGTTAAAAAGTGTCTGAATTTACCACAAAATACTTCGGATTTCATAATTTTTATCTAGAAACTATTTATCTTTCTGTACACTTTTAAACTGCATGTAAACTACATAAATAAATGTTTAAATCTGCCATCAAATAAGATACCCTTAACTTTTTTACTAAAAAATTGTTTGAAAAAAGTATTTTTTATAAAGACTGGGAACATGTAATAAATGCGAGATTAATATTGAATATTGTTAAAAACGAAAAAGATGAATTTCGATGTAGAAAAAAAATTAAAAGATTATTTTAAATTAAACAGCTATAAAAATAAATATTTGCATGCTCAGAAGCACACTCTCTGCAAACACATTGCTGCACATTGGACTCAGTACTCCATGCACTTCGTCAGAACAGTACACAATACAAACTACATACACTCTGCACTTTACAGACAAGGACAAACACAGTACACATACTATGGTCTCCAACCCTAGTTAATTGGCGTAAGCCAAGGGAGAAGGAAGGAATTAGCTCAATGATAGCGCGCTGGACTAGCAACCGGAGGTACAGAGTTTGAATCCAGCATGCTGCCCTTAGATTTTTTCTTCCTAGGAGCCTCCACAACTCACTGTCCGGTGATGAGCAGAGTTGTCTGCAGCTAGAGAACATTGCTTGGAGGCCAACAGTGCACTGAGAAGGCTCCGGGGGCACAATAAATCTTTCAGGTCGCACTGCGATAATCCCCTTCAATAATCTACAATCTACAATGTCTGTAAACCTTACGAGATCCATTCATATACTGTTTTTGGATCTTTAGTTCCAAAGAATTCATTTCAGAAGTTCCCTAGAACTTCTGAATGCACGGTTATTTACTTGTTGATGAAGGATTTCAACCATCATCATGTGATAATGGTGTTTTTAGAGGAAGTGAAATTAAAAAAAAAAATCCACAACGGTGTAAAGATTTATTGTAAGTTACTTGTATAATTTATTGTGACGTATGTTTATACAGACAGAATATAATCGTCTGTAAAGTGTAAAATGTGTCATTAAACTAAAATGTTGGAAGTGGGAAGCTAGAGTTTGATCTGGGCATCATTAAACCTGAGTATTGTTTCATGTTCTTAGGCCGGGATATCCATATGAATGTCAAGATTCTTAAAAAAGTGACTAGTCTTAAGGGGGGATGTAGTTTCTGGTAATTTCAAAACAGGAAGAACCAAAATGTTTAATTAACTAAAATTGATTGTAGGTGGAGTGGTGATGTTAAGCTTGTTTTTAAATACTAAGTGACCCCTTTTCATAAGTGACCCCTTTTCCTACTGGAAATATTTTTGGATTTGGATGCCTTAATAATTGTGGCTGATATTTATTTACGTGGCGGCAATGTGGGTGGAACAAATTGCTAAATATTGGAATGAAGTTGTTTTAAATTACAAGAACCGTGTGAGCAAAGGATGGAAATAAATAATATTTGTTCCATTTATTTAGTATAGTGCACGGTTATTTAGTTATGTAATAATGAATGTATGACTATAGTAATTGAAATGAAGTTGAGTTAATTGTTATTGGCTAGATGGTTGAAATGATCAGGCAAAAAAAAAACTATAATAATATTTGGTGCTATTTTATATTATATTTCAGATTCGTTTCAGTTTTTATTTTAAAAGTTAAATTAATTTTATGATTAACCAAAGAAAAAAATATTATGAAATTTATTTATTTATTATTTTTAAAAGAGCTTATTAAGTTATGCATAATATTAACTTGTAATACTGACTTTTTCTTCCATAACTTTTCCAGTGCATTAATTTTTCAGTGACCCACTAAACACATGTTTATTGATTGCCCTTGATACAGGATGGTCGATTTCACAGCGAAAGGTGTGGTAGTTATAAATAAAAATACAGATCCTCTCTTCCGGAGATAATCATTTTTAACGACACGTGTTATGATTTTTTATCACGACCAAATTAAATTAGTCTAGCAACCCTCCTAGTAATTTCATTATAGTTATATTAACATGGATGGCGGAATAAGATATTGGGGTTTAAGTGAAGGAATAAGCTTTGAAAACAAAAACGTTCGTAACTTCGACATAAGTTACACATGGTTCTGATTTGTATTGCCAAAATTTTGTCCGACTAGAAACATCTGTTTATTAAATATTTAAGGCCACTGCTTAGTGCAGAAGCTTCATCTAACATGAATCGAGATTGTAGGATGCCCCACGAATGATTGAAAGGAAAAGTAATTTTAATTTCCTAAGACTGTTGGATCTAAAACTTAAATCAGCATCTACCTTGAAGAAGATAAGGTGAAAAGTTAGTCTATATCAAACACGATATTGTGTCTATTGCATGTTCAGACACTTTCTGATTGATGTTGTTACTGATAGGAAGGACTTGATTGAAGTAAAGATTTTCAATAGATTAGGCAGATTTAATTAGAATAGCATTCATTGCATTTATCGGCACAATAATGTCATTTTGTTTTTTTAACTATGTACGTCAATCCTCTCTAATCATTCCATTCTTGAAAGTTAATACATTCATTCTACTTTCTTTTTTTTTAACCCAACCAAAACGAATTTCCTATTCATCCATTTTGTGAAGCCTTAAGGAACATGAAGTAGATATTTTTAATGAAGTTAAGTGTGAAAAGTTATAAAACAAAAAAGCACAGGAAGTGTCATATTTCCGTTTCATCAAGTAATTTCTTAATTTTTCATGATTTCCTCCTAAAACAGCTTTAACGGTTTGTTGTAATCGTGATATTTTACTGAATTAGCATACATATTATATAAGCCTATCACTTTTATTTGAATCATTTTTCATAAAATAGATTATTTTAGATAGATTCTCTTAAACTATGGCTTTTATATTTTTTTTTTTAAATTACCATTTCACTATAATATACTTTTCTTAGAATAAAATTTTTGATTGTAAAATTGCATTAGTCATATATGATCCATTCCTGAAAGTTTTCTAGAGATTAAGATTTAGCACAAAATTTGTTCTTTTCTTTAATATAAAAATTATTATAATTAATTAAAGAAAGCTTGCCAGAAATTTGCTTTACTGTGTGCAAACTTAAAAAGATTAGAACACACAACTCTTCGGTTCTTATTTCTATAGCCTCTTATCTTTGCACGAAAGCAAACATTGTGTAATGTAATGGTGTGGATGTGTGTATAGGTAGTTTGTGGCGTAGCGTTTTAGCGAAAAGGGCCTGTATGTTTGCTTGAGATAGAATGCAAGAATAATTAAGAACACACTGATAGTTCAAAACAATATATTCTCTAAGAGAAATTAAGTTAACAACAATATGCTTATAAATTAATTGGAATAACTCTTAAAACTTGATACTGGCACTGATATTTAGAGAGCAATTCCTGAAGTGTCCTGTTTGAAGGTTGAGTTTAGACTGTCTACTCTTTACTCTTTTAAAACTAATATTTCTCTATTGACTCTATTCTTTGGAATTGCTCTCTCTCTCGCGGGGGAATTCTCTTATACAAAGGAGTTACCCTAACGGGATTTAATGCCTTTGTTTTCTTAATAGCAATGACCAGATTTAATATACCTGGTTCTAAAATACACACTTTTTGAAGGTAAATTCACAGCACTAAAATAATTATAAAATATTAACAAAAATACAATTTTGGATACTATAAAATATTCAGAAACTTTAAACTATTATTTTCGATTTTGTCCTTCCACTACTACTGTTTTATAAATAATTATATTATCTCTTAGTAAATTTAAGTATTTTACAATATCACACTATTATGTTTAAGAAATTAAGGATTTATCAAGATTAATGCAAAGCTCTTATGTTTTAACTTATAACTGGCACTGATACTAAGAGAGCGATTCCTGAAGTGTCCTCTTTGAAAGTTGAGCTTAGACTATCTCTATTCTTTGCTCTTTTAAAGCTGATGGCTCTCTTCTTTGGAATTGCTCTCTCTCTGGCGGGGGAATTCACTTATACAAAAGAGTTGCCCTAACGGAATTTAGTGTCTTTGTTTTCTTAATAGCAATGACCAGATTTAATATACCTGGTTCTAAAATACACACTTTTTGAAGGTAAATTCACAGCACTAAAATAATTATAAAATATTAACAAAAATACAATTTTGGATACTATAAAATATTCAGAAACTTTAAACTATTATTTTCGATTTTGTCCTTCCACTACAATTGTATGAGCTTGGTTGAGGCAATCACAAAATACGAGGATTTGCAAAGATGTTGTGAGAATGAAAAGTACGCTTCTTCCTTTATTGATGATGCTCAGATTCAATTAAGAGTCCCATTGTTTTAGCTTGACGTTTGACGTCACTTCTCTACTTTTAAGTGTTGAATATCCTATTTAAGAATATATTGTTAATTAGCTATTATGTTTAAAAATTAATGTATATTGTAATCTTAACAAAATTAATATTTAAAAAAAATTATTAACAAAAATTAGAATTTTATGGTCAATACTGGAAAGAATTTATTTATTTCTTGCGGTATTGTTTGAATTTAATGTATTCCATTTTAAAATAGGCATAAAGAGTTTTATGTCGTGTGAATAGCATTAAAATTCATATTTCTTTGAATAGTAATGAAATTTTTTCATTTCTTTTTATTTTTTATTTTTATTACCTTACTATTTGTAAAAAAACAAATTACTTTGCCTTTTATATTCTTTTTCTTCTTTAATAGAATTTGAAAAAGCTCAAGGTAAATTTGACTAAAAAAAGAAAAAAATAAATAAATTCCAATTGAACATTAAAAAAAAAAAATAGTAACATTTCCAAATTGAAATCTTTGTTCTATGAAAGTGGAAATACACGTAGTGATTGAAAAGTAGTAAGGTAAATTATACGGTCTTGTGATCTTATACGATTTCTCTCTCTTTTTTTTTTTTTCTTTCTACTTAGCTGTTTTGTTCACATAATTTTACTTGAATTGTTGTTGGCCTGTACTTAAAATACTACTTAGTGAACATTAAGTTCGTAATGGTTTTGTATGTATTTATCTTAAGTTTTATAGAGAACGTGATAATAGGGCAATTTTACATCCAGGAAAGTAGATCTTGTCCTTGATTTATTGTTGCAAAGTTTATTAACTTTAGTAAAATTACGAGAATTAACTAAAACAAAAAAAAAACGACCTTTTAAATAGTAAAGTGTACAGTGTCAATAAATTTACAATATTGAATTTTGTTCATAAGTAATTTTTATCTTTGAAATATAGATAAAAGTTTTACAAAATATCTTGGTTTAAATCAATTGATTATCAAAGAAATTTAGAGAAATTTATAAAGAAAATCATTATCTAAATAATTATTTTGTAAAACAAATCTAATAAATGTTTTTCATAAAATTTGAAAATTGATGGAACTTAGAATTTTGATGGAAATCATGATGAAACCGGAAAAAGTAGGTTTTTAGAAAAATGGTATGCTGGGTGTACGTCTGTGTATATACAGGGTGTCCCAAGGTATATGGATAACGACTTTTCTCGGAAACTAAGAATAGCTAGAAAAAAAAACTAAAAAATACGTGTCCCCGTAGTTTTTTGTTAGAAAACCAAATTTAATTTGCAAATTTGTTTTGGTGCTTCCAGAAGCGAGATGTAGGCACCAAATTCATTTTTTCAAATGGTAAGGTGTGTTTTTTATTTAAGAAATAGATTTCTCTATTTTTTTGTAATAAAAATTTACTTGAACAGTTTTTTTTCTTTGAGCGAAGTAGTATATGTTTGCCGGTTCTGGGACAGATTTTTGCTCCCTCACCTACCCCCCTCGCCTTCTACCTTCCAACCTTCCCTGTCCATGATCCACCACCCCCCTCACCGCCCTAGTTACCCCTCTCCCACCACATGATCCCTCTCCCCTCCCCCAACCTATTCCCAACTTTTCCCCCACCCCCTCCCCATCCCCTTTTCCTGTAAGCGAAGAAATATTAAAAATTAATTTTTTTTTTTGCTGAGGTCAGCAAAAGCGATCTCACAACCTTCGTCATCCAAGTCCATCACTTACACCACTCAGCTATAGTGGTAACTTGGCAATAGTAGTTTTCTTTAGATCCTTATACCTCACCCACATACTTCTCCCTCATCTCTCTCATATCCTTTCTCTCTCTCTCTCACTCTATAGATATATATATATAAAATATATACACAGAGACTTAAAGAGAGGCTCTGCCCCACGTACCCCAGGCCAGGGTTCATTAACCTGTATTTTTCCATTCATACAAAAGTTCATTAACCTCTATGTATGCACAATGTTTGCAATATAATTTCTAATTAGAAGTATTTTTCCATTCGTACAAAAGTCTTATTCTTTAAGATAAAAATCTATTTATCGATAAGTATATTGATAACACCTATCGAATCCAGTATATGATTATTATCGATTTTATGAGTCACTCACTTAATAAATTCTGTAAGTTTTTTTTTTCGTTAGATCTGTACTTTGACGATGCAATTGAATGCCCTAAGATTTTTAGCACATTTTAAATTCTTATGAAATAAACACACAAAAAAAATTATTCCATCAAATATATATTGATAACACATATTGAATCCAGTGTATTGATTATTATCGATTTTGTATGAGGCAGTCACTTCTGTAAGTTTTTTTTTTGGGTAAAACATTTTTAAAAAGTTAGAAAGCGTATTTAAGATAAATCTATTTATCGATCAATTATATATCGATCGCTTCCCAGTATATATTGATTATTATTGATTTTTATGAGGGAATCACTTCTGTAAGTTTTCTGGTAAAACATTATTAAAACTAAAAAAAAAAAAAGTGTATAATAATATCTTAGAACAAATTAATTAGAGAAAGGAAAAATCTTAGTATTTAACCTGGAGAACTAGTAGTTTTTATACGATTAATAATATATATTTTTTACCATTCTCTCTTGCGCACCAATTGTATAGGTATTAATGGAAAAACAAAAAAAAAAACAATCTTGATTCAAAATAACTTATTATTTATTCACTTAATTTTACAAGATATGATTGATAATATAAAGCATGTTTCGATAGCTTATTTTTTTTTTTTGTAATAGACATTTTTGAAAAATACATTCGTATAACGTACAACTTTAGTTCTTTTTACCACACACTATCTAAAGTGATTATTTTCTCCCCCACTAATCTTTAAATAAACAATTTTTATTCATACATTTAATTTTACAAGATATGATTGACGACAATATAAAGCATGTTTCGATAAATTATTTTTGTAATAGACATTTTTGTAGAAATACATTCGTATAACATACATCACATAGTTCTACACCACCACATTGGCACCATATAAAATTTCTCCCACTAATCTATAATTAAACAATTTATTTATATATTTTAGTTATACAATATTATTATTATTATTGAAAATATAAAGCATGTTTTTTCGTTAGTTTGTTGCTGTTGTAATAGACCTTAGTTTCAACACCATTTAAAAAAATTTATTGTTTTTCCTAATCATTAATCTATTTGACTGATACCATAATGCAAGTTCAATACCCTGAGCTTTTGCACATTTTAAATTTTTATTATTATGAAATAGACATTTGAACATATTCTTAAAGTTAACAATTTTTGGGCACCCAAAGTCTTCTAAATTAAGAATACAACTGTTGGGAAGATATTGTTTTATAAATTGTAATTTCTCTAATCCTTTAATTAGTACCTCATCATAATCGGACAATGTTGACTGCAGTATGTATGGTAAATGATAGTATGGAGTCAGTCCATCTTTCCATGCTAGCCCATGAAAATTATTGGTTAGCCATCGGTTTGCAGGGAGAGATTGACAACTTGAAACCCATGCAGGTGGTGCCAAAATCCAATGTGATGTAGATCCGGTTTCCACATCTACAATTGCCAATTCTTTCACAACGTATTTCCTCCAAGTTGGATCTTGAAGAGCTTGGAAATCCACTACTGCTGCTAATTTCTTCATATTACGTTCTAGAAAAAAAAATAATAATAATAATAATAATAATTGAAACACAACAAATATTTACAGAAAATCTCTAAGAAAATTACTAAGTATTAAAGAACAATAAATCATTACACATACATTATACAAACTCTAAATCGAATTTTTGTCCGTTAATTCCCTTATAGATTAAGAACATTTTATTTTCCGTTGTGTTATATTCATTATTATATCTGTTAATCAACTCCTCAGTCAAAATATTACTGTAGCGTTTTGGGAGAAAAACTTTTGTAGGATAATTATCATCTATATTAAAAAATTCAGTCGATGGTTGAATCAAATATGCTATCGTTGTCTGACCATATCGAGTGTTCATTTTTTCGAATTTACATACTTCATGTGGAACACCAATCATTAAGTCACACACTTTATTAATTGAACCACTATGCTTATTGCAGCCGTTTAGATAAACCTTTAGTAGATCCATTATAAAAATAACAAACAGTACCTAAAAATAAAAATTAAAATAATTAAAATAAAAAAAAATTAATAATAATCTATTATAGAATTACAAGTATTTAAAAGTAACACTTACCTTAGTTATGGATAATGATGATGAATGATCAATGTACAGTAGATCTGAAAAAATAATAATAACAATAATGACAATAATCAAAGATAGTACTGGAAAATAACTATTTTCTTTTTATATATCTATCACATATAAAGAAGACAAAAGTAAAAAAAAAAAAATTATAAATTATTAATACTAATCTATTATACAAGTATTTAAAAGTAACACCTACCTTAGTTATTGATAATGATGGTGAATGATCAATGTACAGTAGAACTGAAATAATGACAATAATCAAAGATAGTACTGGAAATAACTATTTCGTTTTTATATATACTATCACACATATAGAATACAAAATAAAAATTAATTATAAATGAAATTATAAGTAAAGTAAATAACATAAGATCTAAAATACTCACCGAAGAAGAAGAAGAAAAAGCAGAATGCAGATTAATTGAAGAGTGATAGATCACTAATTAAGTAACGGCATTTTTATATTCATTGTGACGTATATATTAACCCCCACTTTTGTCATGCGTTCTCTCTCTCTCTCTTAAGTAAAAGAGAAGGTATACCCATCAGCTGCAAAATATTAATGCTGGATTCTATCTTAAAAATAAATAAAATAATTTTATTGTTGTTGTTAACCATTGGTTAAATAGTTGCTCTAAGAATTTCCAAAATTTCAACTATGATTTTAGGTGATGATTATGAAGTTATCAAAACAAAACAAAAACAAAAAAAATGGTTGGCTAACTGTTAAACAATTTGCAAAGGAATATGTTGAAAGAGATCCTAATCTTAATTTTAAACAATGCTTTTGGTCAAAAACCTAACCAGATTTGCGACCCCCGATAGATGTCTCGCATTAAAAGGAGCTGTACTTGATTTTTTTTTTTTTTTTTGGAAATAGTGGGAGTCTTGTCACTGTAGTGAATTGGTTTTGGTCTTTTTTGCATTCAGTTGTAAACGCGAACACCACCATGACAAATGAACTTGGATTGCAGCTTACTACAGCTTTTTCTCTCAACAACAACTCCACTAAAAGGCTAGTAACTGGACTTTCCCAAGAAGGTGTACCACTTGCAGCACTGAAGGTAGCGAAAAAGAAAGTCATCTATTTAAGTGAAGAAGATTGGTCAACGTTTCAGTCTAGCAGCAGGCAAATATGTGATAATTTCTTCAAAGAAAAGAGGAAAAACGAAGTAATCACTGATATAATTACTCTCCAATATTCAATTATCTCTTTTGAGAAATCTACACACAAAGTGATTGCATTCAAAGGGAAACCAACATGGTTAGAATCAATTCTTAATTTTCAACCTCCAAAGATTACTCTTATGAGAAATGAATACTTTAAACTGACAAGTTTGTATGAAGATGTATTAAAGCAGTTTAGTTATTTAAGAAAACTTTACAATCCAGTTGTATTGACATATTCTGAAGAAAAAAAAAATAAATCTATTTTTGATAACTATTTTGTTTTTGTTTTTCATTTTTTAACCTATCATCTTATTGGGGTAAAAGAAACAAAAAATAAAAAAATCCACTAAAGTTGATAAATTTTTCAATTAACACTTAACTGATGGTTTTTATAGATAAGAAACAAGGCTGCAGAGTTGCTTTCGTCTACCTAAATTTCAAGTAACCGTAATAAGGTGATAGAATAATTTAATTTTTGTTTATTTGTTTTTTGACGAGCTGGAGATTATACCATTACTTAACGAGTAATCATAAATTTGCTTGTATCAAGGAGAGTACAAGACAACTGTAACAATGATTAAAAATGTTATTTATTAACTCTATTAAGTGTCCAGATGCGTGGCTAAAACAAACTATTACATAATCTTTTGGGGAAAAATAGCATGGTAGCAATAGCTGGAGGTTCGAATTCTAATTTTTTTATTTTTGGACAATTTAGACCAATCAATACATACATTCAATAGTTATACATATACGTTTACTTATTTATTACAACAATTTTTTTTTTTTTTATTCCGTTCAAAGTCATCGCAGAATTAATATCAGTAATTTTCCATGGAATCAAGTAACATAATGGGAATGTTGCAAGCATTAAATATGTTTTTTCTGAGAGATCATGTATGTTCTTTGTTTCTCACAAAGGTTTGTTGTTTTTTATAGAAATATCATGTTATGCTGATTGGTAATTTAACATACCACAGTAGTCTGTCATATCTGGTTTATATGAGCAACGTAATAGAAAAAAATATTTCTATTTATTTAAATGTTAAAAAAAAAATTATTGTGTTAATTGCGGTAGATGTATTGCCTTGGGGATTTGGTTAGGTAAAAATATAAATACTTAGGGTAAAATCACTATACACAGCAAAAAAAAAAAAAATGATCGAAGTAAAAATCAATTTGTGAAATAACCAAGAAAACACAGTTAAGATAATACATTACGCACTTTCTTCTTTTACTTTCAACTGAATACGAATTAATCATATAAGACAATCGCTATTAAAGAAGTACATAGCATATTAGGTACTAAAACATACTTAAGCTATCGTATTGTGGCTTGCAATAACAATTTTGCTAGTAATTTCCAATATACTTTTCATAAATAAATAGATGACTTACCTGTCTCTAACTTACATCGACCTGTCTGAACAAGTAATAACTTGCTCTAGTGTCTTACAATGTTCTATTTTTTCTATATTACAACTGGTACTTAAAGAGTGGCTCTGCCCCACTGGCTAGAGTACCCCAGGCTTACGCATTAGCATAAGAATGGGAGGAAATTTGTATTCTACTAAATGACGTCATGCCATTGAATTGGAGGGTGGGTGTTACGGATAAGAAATTTTATGTGATTGAGGGACTACATTAATCACTTGGTGTATTCCCTTCAGACTAACAAGGTAAATATATTTCTCATTTCATCCATTTTATTTTATTTTATTATTATTATTATTATTTTTTTCTTGTAATGGCTATTAGTTACTGTAAAATGTTAATTCTATTTCAGGAACTTTATGGAAGTCAGTTGTATATGAACATACAAACTATTGCAATTTAGTGGGTAATTCATTTTCATAAAAAATGGAAGAATGGGCTCGCATTACATCACACCCTCTCTATCAACAATTTCTAGAAGATTTCTCGAGATGCACCTTAGAAAAACCGGGAGCAATTCAGTATATGAATTTATACAATGATATAAAAGAATTGGAAAAGTTATCTAAAGAATATGTTGTTAAAAGCAAGTATAAAGATTTCCATTATGTAAATTGTGTTTGGTCAAACCCAGATTGTAAAGAAGGACCTGATACGTGTAGATGTTGCAATATTTCTGGTTTGTATTATTCTATTATTAACAAATTATGTGAAATTTACAATGGTAATTTTATTGAAATGATGAATAAACTAACAATAAATAATTGAATATGTTATTAGAAAGATTGCAGATTATATTTGTAGATCAATTTGTTTAAGACATTTAGAAACAAAATTAATTGTTATAAATACATAGAACTTATTTGTGTGATGAAAAAAAATAAAATAAATAAATAAATTTTTCTTATTTTTGAAAGAATAAAAACAAAGTGTCTATTAATTATGATAACCCTTCACATAGTTGTAATTTGCTCTAACATCATATATATTTAAAAAAAAAAGAAAAAGAAGTTTATTAATTTTTTTTTATTATCCTTATATTGTTGAAATTTTGCTCCATCAGCAAACATACACACCTACATACATATATTATATGAAGTTGGTAGTTGCACATTTGGGTAAAGTACTGGAGAAATTATTAATTAATCGAATTATGTATCACCTAAATAGAAATGACTTCCTCGGTGAATGAGATTAGCCGAAACATGAGCCCATGTTCGAAATGGTATTGACACATTTACTCCTTTCTCCAAATAAGTGATTAGATGAACCTTTTCCACATCCGATACAAATATTTTTATATATTTATAATTTTTAATTTTTTCCACCAACGGCTTTAGCCATGGTTGTTGTCACAGATACATAAGGTATTTTCCATGCATTTTTTGTAATTGTCACTTTAATCACCTCATCGTCTCCTTCTACATTAGTCAAAGCAGTAACCGCATACTCATCTGACCTGGATCTAATGAGAACTAAAAATTCTATGAATTTTGTAATATCTTACAATCAAATTATTTCATCTACACATATAATCTTTTTTATGAAATCTAAATTTATATACGTGATCTTATTTATAACAATTTTTGTATTGCAATTTATTCCTATTTAATAAATAGTTATTTAGCAAAATCAATGTTAGTAATATTCCATAGGAATCATGTAACATCGTGGTAATAGCATATGTACATTTTTTCTTTCTCACAAAGGCTTGCAGTTTTTAAAATGAATCATTAAAATAAAGGCTTGCTGAATTTATAGAAATATCATGTTCTCTCTTACAGTTATGCTGATCGTTAATTTCCCATGCTACATTATTCTGTCATATCAAGTTTATATAAGTAACATAATAGAAAAGAATATTGCAAACAAAAAGTACAATCTGGCAAAAATAAAATAATATAAAATACGTACAAAGTAAAGAAAGCACTTCTAAAGAAAATAAGATTATGAAAACTAATTCTAAAGACAACAACCATGGCTAAAGCCGTTGGTGGAAAAAATTAAAAATTATAAATATATAAAAATATTTGTATCGGATGTGGAAAAGGTTCATCTAATCACTTATTTGGAGAAAGGAGTAAATGTGTCAATACCATTTCGAACATGGGCTCATGTTTCGGCTAATCTCATTCACCGAGGAAGTCATTTCTATTTAGGTGATACATAATTCGATTAATTAATAATTTCTCCAGTACTTTACCCAAATGTGCAACTACCAACTTCATATAATATATGTATGTAGGTGTGTATGTTTGCTGATGGAGCAAAATTTCAACAATATAAGGATAATAAAAAAAAATTAATAAACTTCTTTTTTTTTTTTAAATATATATGATGTTAGAGCAAATTACAACTATGTGAAGGGTTATCATAATTAATAGACACTTTGTTTTTATTCTTTCAAAAATAAGAAAAATTTATTTATTTATTTTTTTTTTTTCATCACACAAATAAGTTCTATGTATTTATAACAATTAATTTTGTTTCTAAATGTCTTAAACAAATTGATCTACAAATATAATCTGCAATCTTTCTAATAACATATTCAATTATTTATTGTTAGTTTATTCATCATTTCAATAAAATTACCATTGTAAATTTCACATAATTTGTTAATAATAGAATAATACAAACCAGAAATATTGCAACATCTACACGTATCAGGTCCTTCTTTACAATCTGGGTTTGACCAAACACAATTTACATAATGGAAATCTTTATACTTGCTTTTAACAACATATTCTTTAGATAACTTTTCCAATTCTTTTATATCATTGTATAAATTCATATACTGAATTGCTCCCGGTTTTTCTAAGGTGCATCTCGAGAAATCTTCTAGAAATTGTTGATAGAGAGGGTGTGATATAATGCGAGCCCATTCTTCCATTTTTTATGAAAATGAATTACCCACTAAATTGCAATAGTTTGTATGTTCATATACAACTGACTTCCATAAAGTTCCTGAAATAGAATTAACATTTTACAGTAACTAATAGCCATTACAAGAAAAAAAAAAATAATAATAATAAAATAAAATAAAATGGATGAAATGAGAAATATATTTACCTTGTTAGTCTGAAGGGAATACACCAAGTGATTAATGTAGTCCCTCAATCACATAAAATTTCTTATCCGTAACACCCACCCTCCAATTCAATGGCATGACGTCATTTAATAGAATACAAATTTCCTCCCATTCTTATGCTAATGCGTAAGCCTGGGGTACTCTAGCCAGTGGGGCAGAGCCACTCTTTAAGTACCAGTTGTAATATAGAAAAAATAGAACATTGTAAGACACTAGAGCAAGTTATTACTTGTTCAGACAGGTCGATGTAAGTTAGAGACAGGTAAGTCATCTATTTATTTATGAAAAGTATATTGGAAATTACTAGCAAAATTGTTATTGCAAGCCACAATACGATAGCTTAAGTATGTTTTAGTACCTAATATGCTATGTACTTCTTTAATAGCGATTGTCTTATATGATTAATTCGTATTCAGTTGAAAGTAAAAGAAGAAAGTGCGTAATGTATTATCTTAACTGTGTTTTCTTGGTTATTTCACAAATTGATTTTTACTTCGATCATTTTTTTTTTGCTGTGTATAGTGATTTTGCCCTAAGTATTTATATTTTTACCTAACCAAATCCCCAAGGCAATACATCTACCGCAATTAACACAATAATTTTTTTTTTAACATTTAAATAAATAGAAATATTTTTTTCTATTACGTTGCTCATATAAACCAGATATGACAGACTACTGTGGTATGTTAAATTAACAATCAGCATAACATGATATTTCTATAAAAAACAACAAACCTTTGTGAGAAACAAAGAACATACATGATCTCTCAGAAAAAACATATTTAATGCTTGCAACATTCCCATTATGTTACTTGATTCCATGGAAAATTACTGATATTAATTCTGCGATGACTTTGAACGGAATAAAAAAAAAAAAAATTGTTGTAATAAATAAGTAAACGTATATGTATAACTATTGAATGTATGTATTGATTGGTCTAAATTGTCCAAAAATAAAAAAATTAGAATTCGAACCGCCAGCTATTGCTACCATGCTATTTTTCCCCAAAAGATTATGTAATAGTTTGTTTTAGCCACGCATCTGGACACTTAATAGAGTTAATAAATAACATTTTTAATCATTGTTACAGTTGTCTTGTATTCTCCTTGATACAAGCAAATTTATGATTACTCGTTAAGTAATGGTATAATCTCCAGCTCGTCAAAAAACAAATAAACAAAAATTAAATTATTCTATCACCTTATTACGGTTACTTGAAATTTAGGTAGACGAAAGCAACTCTGCAGCCTTGTTTCTTATCTATAAAAACCATCAGTTAAGTGTTAATTGAAAAATTTATCAACTTTAGTGGATTTTTTTTTTTTTGTTTCTTTTACCCCAATAAGATGATAGGTTAAAAAATGAAAAACAAAAACAAAATAGTTATCAAAAATAGATTTATTTTTTTTTTTCTTCAGAATATGTCAATACAACTGGATTGTAAAGTTTTCTTAAATAACTAAACTGCTTTAATACATCTTCATACAAACTTGTCAGTTTAAAGTATTCATTTCTCATAAGAGTAATCTTTGGAGGTTGAAAATTAAGAATTGATTCTAACCATGTTGGTTTCCCTTTGAATGCAATCACTTTGTGTGTAGATTTCTCAAAAGAGATAATTGAATATTGGAGAGTAATTATATCAGTGATTACTTCGTTTTTCCTCTTTTCTTTGAAGAAATTATCACATATTTGCCTGCTGCTAGACTGAAACGTTGACCAATCTTCTTCACTTAAATAGATGACTTTCTTTTTCGCTACCTTCAGTGCTGCAAGTGGTACACCTTCTTGGGAAAGTCCAGTTACTAGCCTTTTGGTGGAGTTGTTGTTGAGAGAAAAAGCTGTAGTAAGCTGCAATCCAAGTTCATTTGTCATGGTGGTGTTCGCGTTTACAACTGAATGCAAAAAAGACCAAAACCAATTCACTACAGTGACAAGACTCCCACTATTTCCAAAAAAAAAAAAAAATCAAGTACAGCTCCTTTTAATGCGAGACATCTATCGGGGGTCGCAAATCTGGTTAGGTTTTTGACCAAAAGCATTGTTTAAAATTAAGATTAGGATCTCTTTCAACATATTCCTTTGCAAATTGTTTAACAGTTAGCCAACCATTTTTTTTGTTTTTGTTTTGTTTTGATAACTTCATAATCATCACCTAAAATCATAGTTGAAATTTTGGAAATTCTTAGAGCAACTATTTAACCAATGGTTAACAACAACAATAAAATTATTTTATTTATTTTTAAGATAGAATCCAGCATTAATATTTTGCAGCTGATGGGTATACCTTCTCTTTTACTTAAGAGAGAGAGAGAGAACGCATGACAAAAGTGGGGGTTAATATATACGTCACAATGAATATAAAAATGCCGTTACTTAATTAGTGATCTATCACTCTTCAATTAATCTGCATTCTGCTTTTTCTTCTTCTTCTTCGGTGAGTATTTTAGATCTTATGTTATTTACTTTACTTATAATTTCATTTATAATTAATTTTTATTTTGTATTCTATATGTGTGATAGTATATATAAAAACGAAATAGTTATTTCCAGTACTATCTTTGATTATTGTCATTATTTCAGTTCTACTGTACATTGATCATTCACCATCATTATCAATAACTAAGGTAGGTGTTACTTTTAAATACTTGTATAATAGATTAGTATTAATAATTTATAATTTTTTTTTTTTTACTTTTGTCTTCTTTATATGTGATAGATATATAAAAAGAAAATAGTTATTTTCCAGTACTATCTTTGATTATTGTCATTATTGTTATTATTATTTTTTCAGATCTACTGTACATTGATCATTCATCATCATTATCCATAACTAAGGTAAGTGTTACTTTTAAATACTTGTAATTCTATAATAGATTATTATTAATTTTTTTTTTTTTTTTTATTTTAATTATTTTAATTTTTATTTTTAGGTACTGTTTGTTATTTTTATAATGGATCTACTAAAGGTTTATCTAAACGGCTGCAATAAGCATAGTGGTTCAATTAATAAAGTGTGTGACTTAATGATTGGTGTTCCACATGAAGTATGTAAATTCGAAAAAATGAACACTCGATATGGTCAGACAACGATAGCATATTTGATTCAACCATCGACTGAATTTTTTAATATAGATGATAATTATCCTACAAAAGTTTTTCTCCCAAAACGCTACAGTAATATTTTGACTGAGGAGTTGATTAACAGATATAATAATGAATATAACACAACGGAAAATAAAATGTTCTTAATCTATAAGGGAATTAACGGACAAAAATTCGATTTAGAGTTTGTATAATGTATGTGTAATGATTTATTGTTCTTTAATACTTAGTAATTTTCTTAGAGATTTTCTGTAAATATTTGTTGTGTTTCAATTATTATTATTATTATTATTTTTTTTTTTCTAGAACGTAATATGAAGAAATTAGCAGCAGTAGTGGATTTCCAAGCTCTTCAAGATCCAACTTGGAGGAAATACGTTGTGAAAGAATTGGCAATTGTAGATGTGGAAACCGGATCTACATCACATTGGATTTTGGCACCACCTGCATGGGTTTCAAGTTGTCAATCTCTCCCTGCAAACCGATGGCTAACCAATAATTTTCATGGGCTAGCATGGAAAGATGGACTGACTCCATACTATCATTTACCATACATACTGCAGTCAACATTGACCGATTATGATGAGGTACTAATTAAAGGATTAGAGAAATTACAATTTATAAAACAATATCTTCCCAACAGTTGTATTCTTAATTTAGAAGACTTTGGGTGCCCAAAAATTGTTAACTTTAAGAATATGTTCAAATGTCTATTTCATAATAATAAAAATTTAAAATGTGCAAAAGCTCAGGGTATTGAACTTGCATTATGGTATCAGTCAAATAGATTAATGATTAGGAAAAACAATAAATTTTTTTAAATGGTGTTGAAACTAAGGTCTATTACAACAGCAACAAACTAACGAAAAAACATGCTTTATATTTTCAATAATAATAATAATATTGTATAACTAAAATATATAAATAAATTGTTTAATTATAGATTAGTGGGAGAAATTTTATATGGTGCCAATGTGGTGGTGGTGTAGAACTATGTGATGTATGTTATACGAATGTATTTCTACAAAAATGTCTATTACAAAAATAATTTATCGAAACATGCTTTATATTGTCGTCAATCATATCTTGTAAAATTAAATGTATGAATAAAAATTGTTTATTTAAAGATTAGTGGGGGAGAAAATAATCATTTTAGATAGTGTGTGGTAAAAAGAACTAAAGTTGTACGTTATACGAATGTATTTTTCAAAAATGTCTATTACAAAAAAAAAAAAAATACGCTATCGAAACATGCTTTATATTATCAATCATATCTTGTAAAAAATTAAGTGAATAAATAATAAGTTATTTTGAATCAAGATTGTTTTTTTTTTGTTTTTCCATTAATACCTATACAATTGGTGCGCAAGAGAGAATGGTAAAAAATATATATTATTAATCGTATAAAAACTACTAGTTCTCCAGGTTAAATACTAAGATTTTTCCTTTCTCTAATTAATTTGTTCTAAGATATTATTATACACTTTTTTTTTTTTTAGTTTTAATAATGTTTTACCAGAAAACTTACAGAAGTGATTCCCTCATAAAAATCAATAATAATCAATATATACTGGGAAGCGATCGATATATAATTGATCGATAAATAGATTTATCTTAAATACGCTTTCTAACTTTTTAAAAATGTTTTACCCAAAAAAAAAAACTTACAGAAGTGACTGCCTCATACAAAATCGATAATAATCAATACACTGGATTCAATATGTGTTATCAATATATATTTGATGGAATAATTTTTTTTGTGTGTTTATTTCATAAGAATTTAAAATGTGCTAAAAATCTTAGGGCATTCAATTGCATCGTCAAAGTACAGATCTAACGAAAAAAAAAACTTACAGAATTTATTAAGTGAGTGACTCATAAAATCGATAATAATCATATACTGGATTCGATAGGTGTTATCAATATACTTATCGATAAATAGATTTTTATCTTAAAGAATAAGACTTTTGTACGAATGGAAAAATACTTCTAATTAGAAATTATATTGCAAACATTGTGCATACATAGAGCTTAATGAACTTTTGTATGAATGGAAAAATACAGGTTAATGAACCCTGGCCTGGGGTACGTGGGGCAGAGCCTCTCTTTAAGTCTCTGTGTATATATTTTATATATATATCTATAGAGAGAGAGAGTGAGAGAGAGAAAGGATATGAGAGAGATGAGGGAGAAGTATGTGGGGGTGAGGTATAAGGATCTAAAGAAAACTACTATTGCCAAGTTACCACTATAGCTGAGTGGTGTAAGTGATGGACTTGGATGACGAAGGTTGTGAGATCGCTTTTGCTGACCTAAGCAAAAAAAAAAATTAATTTTTAATATTTCTTCGCTTACAGGAAAAGGGGATGGGGAGGGGGTGGGGGAAAAGTTGGGAATAGGTTGGGGGAGGGGAGAGGGATCATGTGGTGGGAGAGGGGTAACTAGGGCGGTGAGGGGGGTGGTGGATCATGGACAGGGAAGGTTGGAAGGTAGAAGGCGAGGGGGGTAGGTGAGGGAGCAAAAATCTGTCCTGGAACCGGCAAATTATACTACTGAGCGATATTTTACAAGTTATGAATGAAAACATGATTCCTATAAGAAATTTTAAAAATGATATTATAACGGTTTTTTTTGATTGAATAAGAAGAAAAGTACTATTTTATTATAAATTTTACTCCTCATTAATTACAGATCTTGCTCGAACTGGCCCCCACCATGAAACTATGGGGAACACGTATTTTTTAGTTTTTTTCTAGCTATCTTAGTTTCCGATAAAAAGTCGTTATCCATATACATTGGGACACCCTGTATATATATTTAGTCAGAATAACTTAAAAACGGAAACTCGAAGAAAGCTGAAACTTAGAAAATAATATTATTATTATTAGAGCACACTCTAGGCTACCATACATAGCGCATAGCGCCAAAACCGGTGTCTATGGTCACTTAGCCTTGCCTACATAGTAGGCAAGATTCAGTCCGTGCCACGGGGAGTCGGGCCTCTACATATCTGTCTGGGGTCCTTCGCAGTCTTTAAAGTTTATGACACTTTTCGTCGGTTCTTTACAATCTCCCGGCCAGTTCTCTTTCTTTCTTTTCAGCTTGAAGTCCATATGGATTCCTGCCTCGTCGAGGAGAGGACACCGGAAGAGAACGTGTTGTACCGTGCCCCATTCACCGCATTCAGTGGAGCTTAAATTGCACTCCCCATGGTCCGTGAAGTATTGCATTATGGTTTGGGACAGCTTCAGCTATCGAATCGACAGCCTGTGATGCAGATTCGGGAAGAACTCATAAGTGGTTCTCTCTTTATCTGCTTCATCCCAGCCATGTCTTTGCCAGTTCCCAATTTCTTATTCTCGGATCTTTTTCTTTGCAAGGGCAGCAAGCTTCTGACTGGACAGCTCCTCACCATCAAGGACAGTCATGCCGCCTTTCTTATACTTATGGGTAAGGGCCCTCATCTGTGCAAGGAGATCAAGCGGCAACACACTAGCGACCACCCGGTAAGGAGATCATGAGCAATGGATCATAGTAGGCCCTTGTTACAGAGCACAAAATGGCTCTTTGCATTCGTAATAGAGTGCCTCTATACGACTGTATGTCCAGCTTGTCAGCCTAACATGCAGCTGCGTACGTTGCAACATTCACTATCACGCCCTGTAGATAGTTAAGGCCACACCAGTCTTCAGTCACCACTCACCACGGGGTGTATATGATTATTATTACTTTCTAACAACTTAGAAAATAATAATAATCATACAATGCTTCATTTCAAAAATGAAATAACAAAAATGACAAAATAAACTCGTTTCTTTACGGCCTAATGAAAATAGTCTTGCCATAAAACTCAGAGTTTACTTACATGTGAGCATAATAATATGTACGTCTATTGTTTAAGATTTCATTTTCTATAAATTTATTGAATACCATTATTTCCTTTAATGAACTAAATTTACTGAATATTTTTCATATGACAAATTGTAATTGGAAGGTATAAGTTGTTACTGGTGTAAGTAATAATTTGTTTGGAGCGATTATGAAATAGATATAGGTATTCGTAAAACTGTGTAAAGTAACGGTGTTTCAAGGACATTTTAGATGATTGTTATTCAAAAAAATAGTGGATCTTTGTGCTTAGTTAAATTATGCATTTTTACTTTCTCTTTCTTATTAAAATTCTACAAAATTGACATGGGATTGTCTGGAGGGGGCCTTGACTATATACTGAAATTTAGATAGAGTTATTCTCTCGTGGAATTCGCAAGTAGTAAAAAAAAAAAAAAAAATTCACTATGTACCTGTCGGAATGGAATAATTAGGACAAACAAACGGTGAGAATATCCAGCAAGTGGAAAATTTTAAATACCTGCAAGTCATATAAATGGATATGTTGATAGAGAAATCATGGAGCATACATGTACAGGGAGCAGGGTGTTTAACGCCGTTAAAAGAGGCGCCATATAAATCCATATTCTTCCCATTCGTAACATATTCCTCTGAATCCTGGCCATAGATAGATCAATGTCTTAGGCAACAAAAATGAGGTACTTGAGGAAAAATGGATAGAAAAACCGTGATGGATAGGATAAGAAACGCCGCCTCGATTTTAAGGCGATTTGGTTAGACACCTGTACTTCGCATGATTCTGGCCAATCAATTTATCCAGGACAGGTACTGGGTCAAACTCTACATGCTGCCTCCTGACACTGGGTAAGTGGTAGAACAGGAAGGAATATGATAATGCCAAAAAAAAAAAAAAATCTTTTAAATAAAGAAATATTCTTTATTTGCTCTACGTTAAGGATATCATTGATTCTTTATTTGCTCTACGTTAAGGATATCATTGGTGCCCTTAGAAAAAAAATAGTTTAACTGGACATGCATGAATTTTATATTATATTATTTTTAATTTGAAACAATATACAGGGTGTCCCAAGGTATATGGATAACGACATTTTATCGGAAACTAAGATAGCTAGAAACAAAATTAAAAAATACGTGTCCCCGAGTTTTTTTGTTATAAATCCAAATTTAATTTGCAAATTTGTTTTGGTGCTTCTAGAAGCGAGATACAGGCACCAACTTCACTTTTTTAAATGGGGAGGTGTGGTTTTTATTTAAGAAATAGATTCCTCTATTTTTTGTAAGAAAAATTTACTTGAACGTTTTTTTTCTGTTATATATTTTACAAGTTATGAATGAAAACATTAATAACGGTTTTTTAATTGAATAAGAAGAAAATTACTATTTTATTATAAATGTTACTCCTCCTTAATTACAGATCTTGCTCGAACTGGCCTTCACGTCACGATTAGAGATGTATTTCTTTGGCCGTAAGGTACAATTGGCAGGAAAGAGCATGTCTATGCATCTCTAATGGTAGAGGCCAGTTCGAACAAGATCTGTAATTAATGAGGAGTAAAAATAATAAAGTAGTACTTTTCTTCTTATTCAATCAAAAAACCGTTATTAATGTTTTCATTCATAACTTATAAAATATCGTTCACAGAAAAAAAAAAAAACCGTTCAAGTAAATTTTTCTTACAAAAAATAGAGGAATCTATTTCTTAAATAAAAACGACACCTCCCTATTTGAAAAAAATGAAGTTGGTGCCTGTATCTCGCTTCTGGAAGCACCAAAAGTTAATTTGCAAATAAAATTTGGATTTGTAACAAAAAACTAAGGGGGTCACCTATTTTTTAGTTTTTTTTCTAGCTATCTTAGTTTCCGAGAAAAAGTCGTAATCCATATACCTTGGGACCCCCACCCTGTATATATATATCTGAACAATGTGTTTTAGGAGACTTGAGAGTTTGTCTTAAATTTAGGCTAAGGGATTGAGAAAGAGAGCACTGCCTGGCAATCCCCACTATCTTTATACAATGTAATGCAAGCCCTAGAAAACTTTTTAATAAACATTGTAATTTATAGAAAAATTTGTCAATTTTAATATAATTATTATAAGAGAAGTAAGTGTAAGTCAAGGGGGAAGGGATTAGTTCAGTGGTAGCGCGTTGGACTAGCAACGCGGATGTCCCGGGTTCAAATTCAGCATGCTGTTCTTAGATTTTTTTCTTCGTAGGAGCATCTATATGACCGGTAGTGGGTAGAGGGTAGAGAACACTGTTCGGAAGCCGGCAAAGCACTGAAAAGGCTCCGGGGGTCACAATAGATTTTTTCAGCTCGCAATACGTATCTCTTACAGAAAGAAAGAAAGTGAAAGCATGTAATTGTTTCATATAGATTTTGGTTTTTAATTTTTATGTTTATTTTTATTATGACAAAAATGTTGTCGAAGCAACTGATTTCTGGAAAGTATTAATTGTAATTTAATTAAACTCTATTATTTGATTAAATTTATGGCCGTTAAAACTAGATTTCTTATCTTGTTTTTACGAAGCACTGTCCATTATTGTTTACTATACTTAATCAGTAAATCATTCCTCATGTTCAAAAGCAACTAAATATTTGGTTATGGCCAGACGTAAAATTTTATTTTGAAAAACTACCATTACTACACGTATATAACAAATAATTTATCTTAATTATATAAGTTTTGTTTAACAATGTATCTTTTGATTCACACAACAAGAAAACCTTCAATAATTTGTAGTAATTCATTTTCCCCTTATATGGACAAAATAAAATAGTATGTGTTGTTGAGTTGTTTCTTTTGTTTCATCATTTTCATTTTGGTATGGTTGGTACACCTGAATTGTTACAAAACCAAATAATTTTTAAATTTTTTTTTTTATATAGAAAATTGAACACAACAGAGATTAACTAACTCATTTCTATTAATAGTTTTGTAAGAATTTTATAATAGTAATTCATTGTTGGAAAATAGTAAATGGACTTTATTATCTTCAGGTTTTTTTGTTCTGTTTTGTTATGTAAATAGAAAAATGTTGACACATAAATTTGTTTTGTCTTAGAAATGACATCTTTTCAGACATATTTTTGTTTGTTTGCAACATTGAACAAAATGTAGCATATTTTGCTTTCATACTTCATTTAGTAGTTATTATAGATAGAGGTACAAATATCGGAATAATAGATTATATATTTGTTTTATTGGTTACGTTTTTGTTGGTAAGTGTTACAAAACTATGAAATATAGTAAATGTTTTTTTAAATGGGACAAAGTTTTTTTTATTATGTTAAAATTTATTTTATTTTTTTTTTTTAAATTAATTAGGTAAGTGAGAAATAAGTCATACATTTATTTATATCGCATAATCTGTGACATTGATCATATATAGGACATTGCCTTGGCGAGCTTACTTTATTCACCCTATATATGGTTCTAATAATATATTTATATTTAAAATAAATAAATCTTTTTGAAAAATTAAAAAAAAAAAAAAAAATAGATTATAATAATTTTAAATAATTACAATATAAATCGTTAATAAACTAAAAATTTTTAATAGGCATATTTTTTTTAAATAAATAATAACCGGTGATCAAATTTCCCTCCCCATATTAATTAGTTCAAGGTGATGTCAAGGCAGATTTCAATTCCCCACCCCACCACCATATAATTGTTATTGTATGTTTTTTGCGTGTTTTAATGAAATATTATTTTCTTTTTATTTCAATTTGAGATTGAAAAAAAAGAAAGAAAAGAATTACATTGAATCGATTGCAACGAAGTTGTTACAATCGATTGTGTTATAATTTGTTTGATAATTTTCAATATGATTACTATTATTAATGATTATTTTATTAACATTTTTTTTATAGCATATTGAGAGTTTTGAAGAAAATTGGTTAAGGTTTTTCCTTCAAAAATTTTCTCCCCTTCTTTGCCCCTCTAAATACATAAGTAAATATTTATTTTTTCTCACTTATTTATTTTTGCTTTATACTTTTCTTCGTGCTATAGAAAATGTATATAGAGTTTATTAGATACTTTCGAAAAGCGAGTTATCTCTCAACTCATACTTCCGTTGCGTAGTGCTGGGAAAAAATTAGAGATATTATTTTCTTTTCCGTGATAGCTATCGGTAACTTGAATGACGAAAAAGTTCATCTGGATTTTTTTGGACGATGACCAAAAAATTGACGCAGGATATTTTAGAAAAAAAATTCAAATAGCATATTTTCTTGTTTTTTTTTTTTTAATGATGTATCTAAATAAAATATGGCTTCAGAATTTTTTTTTGGTGTATGAAGTTTTTATTGATAATGTTATTGTAATAAATATTATGAGATAGATTCACTTAATACGAGAAACATATTTTTAACCGAATAATCAGTATATATATAAAAGAAATAGTTTTAAAAGTTTAATACTTTTAAGCATTTGATTCCCAAAAAAATTGGGAAGCTACGAATCGTAACGCACCTAGGTAACTAATGCGCTTGCTTACCCCACATACGTCTCCCAATATATCGCCGTGTGGCAAGCCTTGGTCCTTTATGGACTATTGCGCTATAGGCTTTTAATAGTTTTGGATATTCAGTTGGAATTAAACAATATAATTAGAATACAATACTGATTCGTTTTTTTTCTTATGTGTTTTTTTTGTTAAACCCTTCAAACGATTTCCTTAAAAATTGGTATACTAATTACGTATAGAGAGGCCGAATTACTTTGTTAAGGGAGAGGAGAAGGTATCATGCATCAGAGATATATTCCAGCCCAAAAACAACAACGGAACCAACCACAACAACTATGCGATGTCATGCTTTCGTTATCTTAATTATTATCAACAGTACCAACATTTGTCTCCTTTTAAGGACTATTAAATACTTTGTGTCAACTCTTTTTTTATCACACTTCTAATTAATTGTACTTAATTTGGATGATAATAAAGATTCTCGATCGATCTATTAATAACTGCAGAAGATCTTCGAGGAGCGGTCAATAAAAATTACACTTTTTTTAAAAAAACGTTTTCCAACATTTCGACAAATTTATTGTCTTCTTCAGGGATCTGTACAACAATAAAAAAAACAAAAAAAATATAATCATATTCATAATATAGATAGTAATAATAATATTATTATTATTATTATCTATATTATGATTATGATTATTATTATTATTATTTTTTATTCTTTGATTGTTGTACAGATCCCTGAATAAACCCGAGCTTTGTCGAAACGTTGGAAAAGTTTAAAAAAAAGTGTAATTTTTATTGACTGCTCCTCGTGCGAGATCTCCTGCAGTTCTTAATTTGGATACTCAATTCCAATAAAGAACATATTACACACACGAAACTCAATAATTAATAATACTTTATGCGCAGAATATATTTTGAACAAAGTAAAATATCAATGCAAAACATTAATAATACGCAGGTTTTTTCCTCATCAAACACAATACACTCTCACAGATTAAACGTTACTTCTTTTCCAGCTGTATGAATCGATTGTGTTATAATTTTGATATTTTTCAATATTATTACTATTTAATGATTATTTTTTAAAGATTTCTTATGGCATATTGAAAGTTTGAAGAAAATTGGTTAACCATAACAAGTACAACTTTACTAATTTTTTGCTTTCTCTTGCACTGCTGATAAGAGAGGAAAGTATTATGATGGTGTCAAATTTTCTATATAATAGAATTTTCAATAGAAATACATGTTTTGAAGTCCTTTGAGTCCGAAAAAAAATGGTTTTAGAAAATGGTCTATCTGTATGTATGTATGTATGTATGTATGTGTATGTGTATGTATGTATGTGTGTGTGCGTGTGCGTGTGTGTGTGTGTGTGTGTGTGTGTGAGTACAGCATAGCTCAAAAAAACGAAAAAATTGCAGAAAGTTCAAACTTGATATTACGTTTGGATGTCATTATGGGACTCCGACAGGAACTTACTAGTCAAAATTCCTCAACCGGAAGTTACTACTTTTCTGAATAGATTTTTTGTGTTGTTTTTTTTCTGGAGACTTCCTCAAAACCGGCTGCAAGGATTTTTTTTTTTTTTTAACGATATATCAACTATTTTTATGCGAAACATTTCTCCGGAAAAATTCATTAATTGGAGGAGGGAGGGGGACTTTTTGAATGAAGTTTGGGGTAATGTTTTCCACTAAAGTGCTATTTTAGTTTTATTTTACAATTCTATCATCAAAATTATATAAAATAAAATTAGGTATGTTGCTAAAATTTCGAATTTGAAGAAGAATTGGTTTTGAAGATTGGGCAGAAAATACGTTTATCTAGAATTTTTTTTTCAAATTGCTGTGATCTTCTCCATAGAAACCCCGCCGGATTTCATAAAATTTCATAATATACTAACTATTCACTTTTTTATTTTTTTGGAACTTTTTTCTGAGAAAATTCATTAAAGGGGGTTTTGGGAAAGAGGAAATTTTTGCTTTTTTCAAAAAAATTGGTTTTTATTGAGTCATTGATGATATAACATTGAAGACAACTAAACATCTAATAAGAATTATAAGTTTTTGATGAAATTTTGTTATTTTCATTTAAAACTGTTTAAATTATAATATTTGTTTCTTTTTTCCCCTTATTTTCGTAAAAATATCAAATCATTTCCTATCAAAAATTTGTAGTATAGTAAAATGTAATATCTGGTATTTTATCCCCGTCGTAGCATGAATATTTATTTCCTCCTGACCGGTTTCGAATTTTCATCCATCGTCAGAGTAAATTCACCAAGTTCGTGTGTAGAAAGTTCACTTCAACGTAATGTTTCTCTTACACTCTCACTTGTTGGTTTTTATAGAGGTCATTATAAAAATTGGAAGAGCTTTCTTCTTTGAAGGTTGTACTTCTAGTTTTTGTACCAGGTCATATGGGAATTTTTGGAAATGAGGAGGGTGGATAGGTTTGCCAAATTAGGCGTCTCAGGACTTTCGTTGGTCCCGAGCTTTCAAGCTTTCAATCATAGATAGTTTCACAGCATTCCTCCCAATCGATGAGCTCAGTGAGTTCGGCAGTCAGATGATTTATAACTATATAAAACCAACAAGAGTGAGTGCAACAGAAACATTTCGTTGAAGTGAACACTCTTCACCAACTTGGGTGAATTTACTCTGACGATGGGATGAAA
>JAAEAF010005220.1:0-14594 GCA_011037195.1 Triatoma infestans
ACTAAGTTTTCCTTTCTTTAAGTAATTTGTTTAATTGTACAAACAATTAATTCGATAGAAGATTTTTTTTTTTTTTGGAAATTACATTATCTGTGTAGGATCAGCTTTCCACTGTGGTAGAATTAGACTTACTCCTGTAAAAAGACTACAGAAAAAACTACTGTAGTAAGATATTACTGCGAAACTCCGCAAACTATCTCTAGAGAGAAATTACTTTTGCTCAAATAAGAAGTGATTAAACATGTATAACATATAAATTCCAGTTAAATTACTAGTTTTAATAAATGCGTATATACCGCAATTCTTGCTTTTATTTCTTACATGTAAGCTCTAAGATACGCACTTTCGACTTTTACAATTTTAACTGCAAACTTACAGTAGTTATCTCTAGAGAAAATTACTTTTGCTCTAATAAAAAGTGTTTAAAAATATATAAGTTCCATTTAAATTACTAGTTTAATATGTACGCATAAATCGCTATTCTTACTTTTATTTCTTACATGTCAATGTGTAAGAAAGGCACTTTCTACATTTCTAACCGAAAACTTACATCTCTTCTTTGCAAGAATTGACGGAAATATGTGTGTAAATTGAGTACGTTTTAGATTAGAAAAGTATTTAAATATGTGGAATTTGATACGTAAATGAGATACAACAGTTATTAAATCTCTGGTTAAACACTAGCTTTTTTTTTCCCCCCCTTTCTTTAATTGCATAAACAATTAGTTCGACAAAACATATTATTAACTATTTCGTCGTACATTGCGTTAGATAACAGATCCAACGACTTTAAGCAGTACCAAAAAGAAAACGATATATTAGATTCGATAAATATAGTTGATCGATAAACAAAACAAAAAATTATCTTAAAAAGGAAAGTGGAGATTTAACTCATAGTGGAGTCCTTTGTAATTAAGTGTTAATCGGTCATCGGCAGAGACAACATGGGCTCGCACAAAGTGTTAAGTGTTTCTCAGCTCTATGGAAGAAAAGTAAAACCTACTAACGAACGATTTGGACTGTGGTTATTATTAGAAAACTTGGACAACTTAATTACAAATGATTGTGTAATGTTTTTTTTTTTAAAAAAAAAAAATAAGGACTGTTCGGTTATTATCGGCTCTGTAGTTCGGCTGTCCTCGGTGTGTTTTGTATAATAGGCTAAATAGATTTTTCTTAAAGAAGGAAAATGGAAATTAAATTGTAATTGCTCACCAAAAACCTTACACAGGTAAGTGACTCATAAATCAATATACTGTATTAAATGTCCAATATACTTGATCGATAAAAATAGATAAGTATGGTGTATAAGAAGGAACCATAGATTAAGTTTTAGTTTATTGTTTACCAAAAAAAACTCATCTGTTTACTAAAAAAACTAAGTATCTGTCTAGTGATTAAATATGCGGAATTTGGTATGTAAATTGAGATACACCAGTTATTAAATCACTAGCTTTTTTTCCTTTCTTTAATTGCATAAACAATTAGTTCGATAAAACATATTATTAACTATTTCGTCGATAACAGGTCCAACAACTTTAAACTGTGCCAAAAAAAAAATAAAATAACCGATATATTGGATTCTATAAATATATAATGATCGATAAAAAAAAAGAAAGGAAAATGGAGATTAACTTGTAAATTGCTTACCAAAAACCTTACACAGGTAAGTGACTCATAAATCAATATACTGTATTAAATGTCAATATACTTGATCGATAAAAGTAGATACGAAGGAACCATAGATTAAGTTTTAGTTTATTGTTTACCAAAAAACTTACATAAGTATCCGTCTAAAAAAAAAAAAAATAAGTAAATATATTATATTGCAAACATTGTGCATACATAGAGGTTAATAAACTTTTGTAGAATGGAAAAATACAGGTTAATGAACCCTGGCCTGGGGTACGTGGGGCAGAGCCTCTCTTTAAGTCTCTGTGTATATATTTTATATATCTATAGAGAGAGAGAGAGAGAGAGAGAGAGAAAGGATATGAGAGAGATCAGGGAGAAGTATGTGGGGTGAGGTATAAGGATCTAAAGAAAACTACTATTGCCAAGTTACCACTATAGCTGAGTGGTGTAAGTGATGGACTTGGATGACGAAGGTTGTGAGATCGTTTTTGCTGACCTCAGCAAAAAAAAAAATTAATTTTTAATATTTCTTCGCCTACAGGAAAAGAGGAGGGGGAGGGGGTGGGGGAAAAGTTGGGAATAGGTTGCGGGTGGGGAGGGGGGTTATGTGGTGGGGGAGGGGTAACTAGGGCGGTGAGGGGGGTGGTGGAAATTGGACAGGGAATGGTTGGGACGTATAAGGTGAGGGGGGTAGGTGAGGGAGTGAAAATCTGTCCTGGAGTCGCCTATTATATACTACTCAGGTCAAACCGTTTGTGGATCACCATCACCAACCGAATATCATTAGAAAGATTTCAATCAAAAATTCACTAACAGAAAGTGCGTTTTACTTTATTGAATCGGATTTTTCGTAATTTTCACACAAAAAATGACTCCAATGACTTTCTTTAAGTTTCTTATAACTTCTACATGCCTATCACTTATATTTGTAACATTTTTTTTTCCAAGAAAATTGATTTTTGGGGGAATTCTAAAGGGCGGGGGCAACATTAAGCTTTCCTCCAATGTGTCACTATAAGTAGTATAATGTTCGCAATACATAATATAATATTAAGGATACATTATTAAAAACAATGCTAGTATTCCAATGTTGAAGAAAATCGATTTAGAACTTTCTTAAAACTTGGAATGTTTACTGCACAATATGAATCTCATCAATTTCTAATTAAAACATATTTCCAAAAAAAAATTGACTTTAATGGCCTCAAAAAACACAATGTGGACCATACGGGTTGTAGTGATTTTTTTGGGGGACTGGGCAGAAGAGAAAACTTAGGTTGAGATATAAGTTAAACTTACTGTGAACACTGTCAATATTGTACAAGAATAATAAGCACTGCAAGAACTTTACATTTTGTAATGTAGATTGAGAGAATATGGTAGCGTGAGAAGAGAGTGGCAGACTGACTGGCAGAGTGATGGTGTGGGAACGATGGTCGTTGAGTGTCGATGGTTGTTTGAATGGCGTTTGAATGAGACTGAATTGGTGGACCAGCCCCTGCTCTCTTTAACTTCCAATGCCACTAGCAGCTGCTTAGATTGTCCCCACTGAGAGCATCAGATAGAAAGATATATAGATCCATTAAAGGCGGAATTTATAATTTATTAAAAACACACCAAACTTTTCCCTACATTGCAAATACACTCAAAGAAAATGATTGGAGCCAATTTTGTTTTATTTTTGAGAAAATCGTGACAAATTTTCTTCAAACTTACAATTTCTATCAAATGTTTACTTGTCTTCAATTTTATATCAATTGGTGCGTCTAAACTTAATAAAATAACCTTTTAGAGGAAAGCATAAACTCTCCTCATGCCTAAAACTTCTTTGATTAATCTCTCTCGGAAAAATTATTCAACAATTGTGTTAGGTCTCTGTGTTCATAGTGTAACTAATTTTATCGAAATCCATCGAAATTTTGGCAACACATTTAATAAAAATTAATATTATTTAAATGATAATAAACTAAAAATGCAGTTTAAGAGAAAAGAATAACCCCCCTTAAATAAATTTTCCGAGCAAAATATTTCAAATAAAAGATAAGTTCTTTAGATGCTTAGTTTACGAGTATATACTAAGTTCATAGAAAATCGTTAGAATCGCTTTTGAAAACATGCAAAAAACTGAAAATCTAATCAGTGAAGTCGTATTTCCGGTTGAGGCATTTTAATAGGTAACTTCCTGCCGGATCCCGTGAAGGTATTCAAACAAAATGTCAAGTTTAAACTTTCTGAGATTTTTCGTTTTTCAGCGCTGAGCACATACACACCCACACACACACTCACACAGGAAAGATAGCGGAAAGTGACAAGACATTATATTTAATAGTATGTTGAATAAACTAATAAAAATTACTGAAAAAAGTGGAAAGTTAAAAAATAAATTACGTGAAAATAATCTTGATCCTGTATATGTGCTGCAGAGAGTATTTATTTGAAGACTTCAAGAAAGAAATGGTAGATATTAAGAAAACAGAATCAAACCGCGCAGTACAGACTTCTTATACAGGAACACTAAAGAGCGAATACAAGGGAAAAACTGTAAAAAAGAAACCTTTTTTTATGGCAATCAATGGTAATTATGATAATTGTAATGTTAAGAAAATATGTAAGGAAAACATTGATCCGTCTGCCCTGAAAATTGATATTTCAATACCTATAGAAATAAATCAAGGGCAAAGTGAAGGTTACGTGATAGTGGAGGCCAATAAGCAAAACGATATCGATATTTTGTGCGGTACTATCAATACTAGTTTATCGATCAAATTGCAGGTAATGAATTTAATTAGAATGATAATTAAAATATACCGGAAGAAGTTAGCATTTATAATACTTTTAATATTATAGATAAACAAGATCTAGGTTTAATTTAAATGAAAATCTGTTTAAACCTAGGTATGTAGTAGAAAATAAAAAACGAGATATTCCAAATTTGATAGTTTCAAATTGATAGATAGATTCTTGAACATTATTGAGAAGTCCTATGAAAGTTCGATAAAAAGTTAAAAGGCCCATAAAAATCAAAAGCAGCCATAAAATGGACTCTATCAAAGAACGTATTCAAACGTTATTTTACGGGAATGTAGGGGGAAAAAAATATTTTGAAATAAAAACTCTTTATAGTGAAATGATTAAAAAAAGAAGCTAAAACAGAAACCTGGAAAGTAGCATGTAATGCGACAAATAAAGAAAACACAATTGGAACTTCAACTACAAAACCATAATGGGAAGAATGAAATCTGCCACACCTTTAACAATTATTAAAAAACTTGATAGGAGCAGCATCAAAAATCTGAAAGAGTCGTTTGAGTTTATTTTAGATAACCTAACACCTCAAGATAGGACAACAGGTGATCTGGATGAATATAAGATATTGGAACGAGGAATCGAGGAAGAAATCCATACAGACGATGATGTACTTTTTACTCAAAAAGAGGTGGAGCTAGTAATTGATAGTTTCGAAAATAATAAAGCACCGGGTTTGGACGGATTTTCAAGCGAAATTATTAAAGCAGTTTTTAAACTACTTCCTTATGCGATTACATCCTTGTATAACGAATGTTTAGGAGGAGGCATATCTCCTAGGGAATAGATGCGTTCGGAAATAAAGGTAATAATCAAACAGGGTAAAGAAAATTTAGATAGGTGTATTCTTGTTCCTGTTATCGGCAAAGTACTAGAAAAGCTGACGATCGACCGGATATTGTTTAAACTTTATTCTGAAAGAAGACTGAGATACAGCAGTATGTTTTGAGCTACCAATCGAGCCCCATAGATGTTATATTCCAAGTTAAATAAATGAAAGAAACAAATCTAAATCACAAAAGAAATGTGTTGCTGATAGGGCGCGTTTGATCCAGCTTGCTGGCCAGAAATATTGAATCAAGTGGTACTTGAAGAGTGTCCTCGTAACCACTTACCTGCTAGTCCAAAATTATTTAAAGATAGGAAAGCAACTCTTAGAACCAGTAATATTTCCGTAACAAAATATAGATTTCCTACGCCAAAGTGAACACTGGCCTTTGTTGATGATTTATTACTTGTTATCTGGAGGGGAAGGAGATTTCAGAACTGGCAAACTATAACTCGAAAAAAATAGCAATTTGGGTTAAAAATAAAAAATTGAAATTTAATCCGACAAAATCTGCTTATTTGGTTTGCACCAGCTTACAGTAAATACTTACATGGATATTTATTATGGAGGAACTACAACCAAACAATTGGATTGTCTGAAATATTTGGGAGTTATTTTTAACAAGCACTAACTTGTGAAAAATCACATTGACGCTTTAACGAATAACAATTTAGGTGTAGTGAACAAATTGAGCAAAGCAGCCAAAGTGTACTGGGGGCTGAGAAGTGTTGCTCTAGAAGTTATATGCAATAATGTGATTTTGCCAATATTAGCATGTGCTGCTCCAGTTTGGGTTGATGGGCTGAAGAGGAAATATAATGCCAAAAAATTATCGGGAGTACAAAGAGATTGATTGCACTCAGAATAATTAAAAGTTTTTCGGACGATTTCTTTGTCAGCTTTTTGTGTGTTTGCCAAGTCAAAGAACTTGTGATGACCTGCTTGAACATGGAAAATTAAATTTTCATCGCATTATAAATAAAATCTTAATTTTACAACTGGATACATCCAGGTAAGCAAGGAAATCTAACCGGAGGTTTGAAAATACTATGTATAAAACCGTAATTTTCACAGATGGCAGCAAACACGTTGATAAAGTAGGTAGCGGTTTTTGTGGTTTACGTGGATGGGGTATATAAATAGAAAGAATTGTTCAAATTAAACAGTAACTGCTCGAATAACCAGACTGAACTTCTGCGGTTGTAAAGGCTTTAGACTGGATATTATCAAACAAACAGAAAATAGACACTGATACGAACAGATAGTCAAGTTACAGAACAATCTATAAAAAATTGGAAAATACAATATCCACTGGTTGAAGATGTACGAAAGAAGATGACAGCTTCCCAGATCACTCACTGCGCTCAAATAAATATTGCATAGGTGAAAGTGAAAGCTCATTACGGTATTGAAAGGAAAGAGAAAGCGGACAAGTTCGCTAAATTAGCTTCAAACCAAATGAACCACTTTTTCTTATACAGGGGAACGCAAAGTTTATTTCCGGTTGATAACTCTATATCGAAAATTTGACATGATCGCCATGCTTCCTCTTATTAGGAGTAACAGGAAGTAAAAAATAATCAGAAAGTTGCACTTTCGATTCATAGAGTTTGACCGTGACATGAATTGTCAATATCGTACATAAATGGTGGACCTATACGGAATCCAAAATTTGAGCTTCTTGTGATCATACTCAGTGGACCTTAAAACATGCACTTTCCGATGGAAAACTTAATTTCCAAACATTTTAACACGATCACTATAATAGTTTCTCTGAAGAAAGCAGTATCAATAAGCTGGTAAGACTAGAGCCGCCCGTGACATATCTAGACAACTAATAAAATTCGATTATGAAATATCAATCCAGTCGGATATTCATGTATTCATCTTGTAACTATA
Source organism: Triatoma infestans (assembly GCA_011037195.1). Taxonomy (NCBI): domain Eukaryota; kingdom Metazoa; phylum Arthropoda; class Insecta; order Hemiptera; family Reduviidae; genus Triatoma; species Triatoma infestans. The sequence goes on from JAAEAF010005220.1 coordinate 7,169, forward strand.
AAGTTTGTACTTGATTTAACCTCGGGATACGCAAGCCATTCATTTTGTTCCCACTACATTATCAATATCTATATATTTTGTTCCTTTCATCAAACCTCATCCTTGGTTATATCTTTTCTCTTTACTAAATATCTTGTGATGAAGCAATAGCAAGCTATATATATAGAGAGAGGGGGGAGAGAGAGAGAGAGAGTTGTGTAGAACTCTAAGAGAAGGCATAAACCTCGTTTGGTCGCTCACACTTGTTAATTAATGAAATCTAATTGCCGATGAAAATGTTATATACCCTACATATATATATATATATACTCACTATACACTTATAACTATGTTATCAAGTCTCAATAGCGTGCCCACTTACTAATATCATCTGATAGGAGTTCATTAACGCAACAACCTTCTTAATAGGGAAAATGAGTGAGATAGAGGAGAACAGTGAAAAGGGGCGGCGAAGTTGAACTTAAGCACAGAAGGTGGGGAAGCAAGGCCAGGAAGGTTTACATAGATGTCGAGAAGCTAAGTTGTGACGTCATTACTCACACCAAGTAAATTGGGTTTCCCAGAGAGAGAGAAGTGACTTAACTTACCCAAAACTCTCGTTTCCAACCCATCATCACGTTCTACACGTTTATATGACAGATATGCTTGTATTTATACCACCTCCTCTCAGCTACTAGCCACTTATCAACTAAATATTTCGCTATTACAAATTTCCTTGAATATTTAGATTATTAAAAAAAAAAAAAAAAAAAAAAACTTTTTTATTAATTCATAATTATCAAAGAAAACACCAGGAACAAGATACGAAAAAAAAACACACACACACAACTTTCTCTAACGCCAGTTTTCAAAATTATAATTGACAAAGTTTATAGTTAGTGTACCACATTTAAAGAAATTCATCAGAGTTCGTCGAAAACTGAAAAAACTGTTCAGTAAAAGAGCATATCCGGTTTGCTAATTTTCTGGAAACTCGGAATTTTGGAAATCTATTTCAATTATAATTAATTGCGTTTAGATGGTAGAATAATCAACTATGATAGCACTTTATAGGAAAACATAACCCCACCTCTCCCACAAAAGCCATCTTAAATGAGTTTCCCGGAGAAATGTTTCAAATAAAAGTAGTAGCTCTTTAGATATGTAATTCACATACTTAGTTTAAAGAAAATCGTTGGAGCCTTTTTAGAGAAAATAGCAGAAAAATGAAAAATACCTTTCAGTAAATTCACACTTTTGGTCATCTGATTTTCTTCAAACTCGGAATTTCAACACCATACTTAGTTTCAATTAATATTATTTAGATGATAGAATTGTGTAATAAACTGAAATAACACTTTAGAGGATAACATAACCCCACCTCTCCCCAAAAAGTGTCCTTAAATGAATTTTTCCGGAGAAATATTTAAAAATTGTAGATCGTTGTATGTTTAGTTGATATATCAAGTTTAGAGAAATTCGTTGGAGCCATTTTTAAGGAAATCGCAAAGAAGTGAAAATAAAAAACAACTAGTAAAGTGGCACTTCCGGTTGAGGAATTTTGACAGATACCTACTGTCGGAGCCTATCGTGATACATAAACGGAATAACAAGTTTGAACTTTCTATAATTTTTCGTTTTTGAGTTATACTGTTCACATACATACACCATTTTCTAAAAACTACTTTTTTTGACTCAGAGGAACCTCAAAACTAGTATTTCCGGTAAAAACTCGATATCGAAAATTTGACACGATTACAATACTTCTTCTTAGGTACTTGGAGTAAGAGAAAGTAATAAAAATGGGGGTATTTTCACGAAATTGTCAAGCATTGAAAATGTTTTATGGTTTTCACAACAGTTTGAATTCGAAATTGGTTACACATCGAATTAAAATAATCCCAGAACACCTACTTTTATAGGGTTTCATTCAACCCCCTCACCACTCGCTGCTACCCAGCCCCCTGTCGACAGTCCCAAATCTACCCCCTCCAAACCGCGTAAAATCTTAAATAATAATAGTGTCATTACATTACGTTACTTACGTTACATTCAGATTACTACCCACCAATAAAAAAGTTTGAATGTTAATAAATCTGGTGTGAAATATTCACACGACTTCCTATCACTCTAATTAGTACAATAAACTGTGAATGTTTTTTTCAGAGCTGTAACATAAGTATAGAATGAGTGGGTTATATACTGGACATCCCACCCATGGCTCAGGTAGACATTTCAGTGTAATTTATATTGTAGTCTAGAAGCCAGTGTTAACATCATGGAACGAACGGAAATAACATTCGAAATTTAACGCTACAAATTCCGCAGAACTTCCCCCCAAAAAAAATCAGTTTTTCCTGAAAAATTTCTTAAAATAAAAAGTTTAAAGAAAAACGCTGAAGCCGTTTTCTAGAAATCTCCCCCCCCCCGTCGCCAAAGAAAAACATACTCTATAAAGTACGCTTTTCTTTAAATTTTTTTTCTAGCAATATTTCTGAGGGGCATTAAATATTGTATAGGTCACAATACCGTACATTGTATTGAAATAGTTGTTTAGAGGAAAGCATAAAGATTGATTTTTCTTAAAATTTAATGTTATTTAAATGTTATTTTCCATTTTATGTTTCTTTTAAATTGATTTTTACTTTCTCTTACTCCCAGTAAGAGGAAGTATTGTAATCGTGTCAAATTTTCGATATCGAGTTTTCACCGGAAATATCCGTTTTGAGGTCCCTGAGTCCAAAAAAGTGGTTTTTAGCAAATGGTCTGTGTGTGTGTGTGTGTGTGTGTGTGTCCGTGTGTGTGTGTGTGTGTGTGTGTATGTATGTATGTGAACAGCATAGCTCAAAAACGAAAAACCGTAGAAAGTTAAAACTTGATATTCCATTTAGGCATCACCGTGGCATCTGACACTACGTTATCTGTCAAAATTCCTCAACCGGAAGTACCACTTTACTAGTTGATTTTTTACTTTTTTGCGATTTTCTCAAAAATGGCTCCGACGATTTTCTTTAAACTTTAAACATCAACCACACATACAAAGAGCTACAACTTTTATTTGAAACATTTCTCCGGGAAAATGCTCTGAAGGGCACTTTTGGGGGAGGGGTGGGGTTAGGTTTTCATCTAAAGTGCTATTTCAGTTTATTAGACAATTCTGTCATCTAAATAATGTTAATTAGAATTAAATATGTTGTTGAAATTCCGAGTTTGAAAAAAATCGGATAACCGGAAGTGCGTTTACTTTACCACTTTACTAAATGATTTATTCACTTTTTCAAAATTTTCTCAAAAATGGCTCCGATGATTTTTATGAAACTTCGTATATAAACTAAACATGCAAAGATCTACAACTTTTATCTAAAACATTTCTCTGGGAAAATTCTTTTAAGGGCACTTTTAGGGGAGGGGTAGGGTTAGATTTTCATCTAAGTGCTATCCTAGTTGATTATACAATTCTATCATCCAAACAAAATTAGTTAGAAATAAATGGATGGCTGAAATTCCAAGTTTCAAGAAAATTAGTAAACCGGAAGTGCGCTTTTACTGAACAGTTTTTTCAGTTTTCGACGAATTTCATTAAATTTGGTACACAAACTATAAAATTTGTCAATTATCATTTTGAGAACTGGAGTAAGAGAAAGTTGTGTGAGTGTTTCACACCAGATTTTTTTTATATAATTATTGCTATTGAACACTATAGGCTGATAACATCCTAGACATTGAATACATTTATTATTGCATTACAATTATTATTATATTTATGATTATTATATTATAACAATTTTATCAATAATATAATTAATGCCATTATATACGTATATATTTTTTTTTTAAATTATACTCGTTTGATAATTTCGCCAAGAATCACCTGAAAATATTCTCTTAGTGGCTCAATTTACTCTACTCTATATATTTGCCTCAAAATTATAGATTTGCTTAGTTTTCGTAAACTAAGCTATAAATTCCTCCGAACTAAGACATCTATAATTTATTCTACATTATTAATACTTTGTTCAAAATTCATGCATTTAATGATTTTTGTTTACTTTGTCTGTTACTACTATGATCGATGTGTTAGATGAAGAGAATTTGTCTGGTTGAGGAAATGAGATTGACTTTGTTAACACTGGTTAACCAATATATTAATTAAGAGACACAGACTACCTGGACTTTACAATAGAGGAATGTTTAAGGTAGAGTGGTAAATGGGTAATGACACGTAGTGATTGGATGTATTGAACTGTGCTTAACTGTATCGAACTGTCTATTCATGGGCTGTCCGTCGCTATATTTATACAGTTTCTCCCACTCCAATCCGAGAGAGTGCTTGGCTTTGTTTCTCTTCTCTTACTGTATTTGGTTGCTGATCGCTCTTTGGTTGCTGTTACACTACTGTAAATAAAGTAAGTTTTTGTAATCGTGTGCAAATTTTACGAAATTGAGTTAATATCGGAAATACATATTCATATCCGTTAATAATGTTTTGAACAAAATTGATCAACCGGAAGTGTCGCTTTACTGAATGGGTTGTTCAGTTTGTTTGTTCTTTTTTTTTTGCGTTTTTCACATTAAAACATTTTTCCGTAAACAATTCTATCATCTATAGAGAAGTTACCTCCAAGATGATGTTGTCCGAGTTACCTCCAAGTTACCTTGGAGAAGTTACCTCCAAGATGATGTTGTTTCCGCGAAATGGGTATCAGACTTTGGGAAGAAAAATGCTAAACGCAGAGATGTTTGGCATAAATCCTTAGATAAGATCCGATATTTAAAGTCTTACAGCAACTTTTCTTGTGTTTAGCGATTATTTTAACGCAGAACTGAAGGCTAAGTATTTCTTAAAGGTCTAGAAATAATTTAATAATGAAATTTTCAACAAATCAGAAAATTCATTATTTTCCTATCATTAACCATAACAAAAAATTTAAATGTAGTTTATTTTCCAGGAAAATGTGGTGAACTTTTCTCTTTTTTCCTAAATTTCACCTGCGAAAGAGTGAAAAAGTTTTAAAAGCCAGTTTGTAGCATTCTTGTTCTATCTTCACCCTTTTCTGTTCTAAATTCCTCTTTATTATCATAATACTCCCTTACTCATATGGCATTCTTTTGAATTTTCGTCTACTTCATAAACACTGTAAAATTTTGTGTGATAAAATTATTATGATTATAATTATTTAAATTGAAAAATCTGATGTGAAACACTCACACAACTTTCTCTTACTGCAGTTTATAAAATTGTAATTAATAAATTTTGTAGTTAGTATAGTAAATTTAATGAAATTCGTCCGTGTTTTTAATGGAGAAATTCGGGAAAACCCAGATAGCACGCTTAGTGGAAAACAATCCCACTCCCCCCTCCCCTTAAAACCCTTAAATGTTAACAAAAAAATGGGAAAATGTGTAAAAATGTCTTTATATGTGTAGTTCACATAGTTAGTTTAAAGAAAATAGTTGGAGCTGACAAACACACTTTATTCCTAAATGTGGAGCTGCACAACTAAATTGCGATGCGAACACACAGCTTTCTGATCAGTCAGAAAGGAGGACATAACATTAACATATAAAATAAAATACTTTTTAAACTATGAAACTTCAAATGCAACAAATGAATCGTTAAGTGTAATAATTCTAACCAAAGGCTACCCGTCCATAGATATGAGGGTTTGAAATACCTAGCCAATCCTCTAGTATATTCTGCCAGAGTAGTCAGATGTGAAGGTTCTATTCCGACCTCGTCGAAAAACTTTCGGGTAACAGTTGGAATCGTACCTTTTGACCCAAACCATAGACCACATATATGTGTAATGACATGGCAAAGTCATTGACAACGGCAAAGTACACCAAACAAATAATTTGCAAAAGGTGAAAACAGTGACACTGTTGGCCGCCGACAGCCGCGGTCAACCAAACAAACAACAAAGCCTTTTCATCAATTCTCACATCAAAAGGCAGGCACCGCGATAAGTATGGCCACTAAATAAGGTCAGAAAACTACGAAGGTCGCACAAGGCCGCACACTAAGTCAGATGTCTTGGTGTGAGTGTGAACAGCAGTATATATAAACTCTATGATATACAACGAGATGATTATTATATCATCTACGACCAAACTATACACGAGCGGCAATTCACAGTTATATTCAACTTATCATTCTCGTAGTTGTGCACTTTAGTTCGTTATTTTAACCATTCTAAATTATCAGCTATTTATCTTCTATTTATTATTAAGTATTTTATTATAGTTATTAGTTACCATTTATCACGTTAAAATTATTGTTAAAATACAGTTTATTTTTATATAAAAAACCGTTTAATAATTCGAGCACTAACTTCCAAATCTCTCAAACTAACTTCCGCCCTCTTCAAGACATCTGCTACTACAGGAATCACACATCAAACGATTCCATTACATCTAATATCTGATTCCATTACATATGAAATTCCCTTTCACCGTACTCCTCGTGAAACTTTTCTTTATAGAAACCAATACATTTCTTATAAATATTTTCTTTCTCCCAGTGTACCTAGATGAGAAAATAGCAGAAAAACGAATAATAGTTTTCAGTGAAAAACGCGCTTTCAGCCATCCGTTTTTCTTAGCATATTCAATTCTAACACTAAATATTATTTAGATTTATTGAGAATTGTGTAATAAATTAAGATAGTACTTTAGAGGGAAACATAACTCCATCTCTCTCGCAAAAGTCCTATTAAATGAATTTTTCCGGAGAAATGTTTCAAATAAATGTTGTAGCTCTTTATATGTGCAGTTAATATTACAAGTTTAAAGAAAATCTTTGAAGCGCCATGTTTAAGAAAATTTACAAAAAATCTGAAAAAAAAATTCAGTAAAGTAGCACTTCCGGGAGCTAGATTTTGCCCGAATTCTTCGTGCTTATGCGGGTAGTAGTGCTTAAATGGAATACCAAGTTTGAGCTTTCTACATTAGAATACTCGAATTGGCCTCCACATTAGAGATGCATACACATGCTTTTTGCTACCAATTGTACCTTACGACCAAAGAAATACATCTCTAATGGTGGAGGCCAGTTCGAGCAATATCTGTAATTAATGAGGAGTAAAATTTATAATAAAATAGTACTTTTCTTCTTATTCAATCAAAAAAACCTTTATAATATCATTTTGAAATTTCTTATAGGAATCATGTTTTCATTCATAACTTGTAAAATATCGCTCAAAGAAAAAAACCGTTCAAGTAAATTTTTCTTACAAAAATAGAGGAATCTATTTCTTAAATAAAAACCACACCTCCCCATTTGAAAAAATTAAGTTGGTGCCTGTATCTCGCTTCTTGAAGCACCAAAACAAATTTGCAAATTAAATTTGGATTTCTAACAAAAAACTACGGGGACACTTATTTTTTAGTTTTTTCCTAGCTATCTTAGTTTCCGAGAAAAAGTCGTTATCCATATACCTTGGGACAC
>JAAEAF010005221.1:0-27036 GCA_011037195.1 Triatoma infestans
AGAGGGGAGGTTAGGTTGGAAGGTATGGTGAACATTTCCAACAGTGATGGAAGGAGGTAGCCAGTTGAACCGTTGAGAGCTCTTCTGACTAAAATGGAAAGTGGGGTTTCCAGAGACCAGACCCAGCTCTGTGTTGGAGAATTTTCAATAGGTTCAACTTTGTCACACCCTCTCATTCCATCTCCTTCTGTCTGAATGTCTCAATTCTACTCCCACTTTTGTAAGTTCTGAATGATTAAAACGTAAAACCAACAAGTGCATTCAATTTACTTATATCATATCTTTCAAAAGAACAAAAAACTTAAAAGGTACTGATAAACCGAAATGATAAATTATTTTTAATTTAATGAAACATAATTTTATCTTTTCCTTCTCTTATTGGTATAACAAGAGGAAATGCGTTCATGTCGAATTTTTCCCCGGTAAGTTAAAAGTTGATGTAACCGCTTGCTTATCACCAGTGGATTTCATGAGTCGTAGATTCCATGAGACTTTAGAACTTTTAATAGAATCTAAACAATTTATTAAATATCCCCCTTTTTCGTTCAATTATTTATGTTCAAAATTGTAAATAAAAATAAAAAATACGTATCATGATTTATGTTGTAAGTAATTTCTGGATAGTTCTATTCCTGAGGGAAATAAAGTCTAGAACAAAGAATAGAAAGCTGGCAAACTGTACTAGTTGTATAGAAAGGGGAACGTTTTCAATTCCATCCACAATTCATTCCTTTTATTGTCAGTATCGTTTCCTTATATTCTCTATTATAGTTAATATTAATCATCAGGTTTAGTCCAGCTGTCCAGTTTACCGATTCAAGGTAGAATACAATGGGGGCCTGTCTCCCACCATTCATCCGTTTTTTTATGGGTTTTTACACGTGATAGATATTGGGAATAAATAAAGTACTTCCAACACTAAAATTTTCCAACATCAGTTTGTCTGTATGTAGCAGTAACATGTAAAAACCAAATATTAATAGTTCCACAGAGTTTGGTCCATGGCCTTTGGATAAAAACATGAGTCAAGAATATTGTGATGGATGCCAGAAATATAGAAATATATTTTATTTGAAATATATCAAAATTATGAAGAAAATCTAACATTCGCTGGCAAAAAGGGTAGAAGAGTTCAAAGGACCTGGTTAGCTTTGTCTTTTAGAGTTCACAGAATTTTGGTAGCTTTGTCTTTTCATCCCTTTTGACAGAGGAAGATTTGCACTAACAAGAGAAGGCATTCTTTCAGGACAGTCTGAACTAGACATTCAGTGCCAGTCTAAGTGTTAACCTTAAGTAAAATCAATCTAACTAGTTTCCACAATATATTAATAAGTTTATACATTCATTGCTAATAACTTGTAGTTATTATTTTAATAGAATATATTTATTGTTAGCAGTGGTGACTACTTACTTATTTCTGATACTTCTCTCTCTTAAAACTTACATACACAGAAGCCCTTTACAAAACCGCTCACGCCACAAGCTACAACAACTACACATCACACCAATTACATTTCAATATCATCAGAGATATTTGTGGTCATCGACCGGTTTCGCCCATCATCAGGATTTTTTTTGTCAAACAGTGTGATAACATGGACTTGCACAGAGCAAATTTAGTTGATACACTCAATTTGATACAGTATTTAGTATGAACTAAATTTACTCTATGCAAGTCAATGTTATCATACTGTTTGTCAAAAAACATCCTGATAAGGGGCGAACACCCGAAACCGGTCGATGACTACAAAAAAAAAGCAGGCTATCACGGAAAATATCTATGATGCTTTCCAGCTATGTGGAACCAACCACAACAACTGAGTTAAGAATAGTTTCAGTTTTAGAACTTGGAAGAGGAGTTTACTCATATTCCTAGAATCGCCCAAAGATAAATATGATTGTGAATGCAAATGTACAAAAAAAAACTTGAGTGAAACACTCATCATACTGCAATTTATTATCGACAGTTTTTTCAAACTTATAATTCTTTCTAAATGTTTAGTTATCTTTAATGTTATATTAGTGGGAGAATTAAAACTTAATAAAAAGATATTTTTAGGAAAGTGAAGGAAATCTCATCTCTCCTCCAAAAAAAAGTACTAAAATGAAATTTCTCGGAATAATGTTTCAAGCCTCCAGTAAACCCTTTTGGAAGCTTCAAGGAGGAAATCATAGAAAAAATGAAACTCTTCATTAAAGTTGAACTTCCGGTCAACCGATTCTATTCAAACATGGAATTTTAATAATTAACTCTTATTTATATTATATAAATTAATATAACACTTTACAGGAAATCATAACCTCACCCATCTCCGAAAATGACAGTAAAATGAATTTTCTCGTAAAAAAATGTATGCAAAAATTATACCTCTTAATACGTATAGTTAGTATACGAAATTTAAAGAAATTCGTTGGAGCCGTTTTTTAGGAAATCTCAAAAATCTTAAAAAGTCTATTCAATAAACTGGTACTTTTGGTTTTTAAATAAAAAGTGTGTTTGTATGTGTGTGTGTGTGTGTGTGTGTGTGTGTGGTACGTGTTTGAACAAAATATCTATAAAAAATACGAAAAATCGTAGGAAGCTCAAACTTGACATGAAATTTTTAAATAAAATCCATCATCCGGAAGTGCCACTTTACTGAATTATTTTTTTCTTCAGTTTTTCAAGATTTTCTCGAAAACGGGTCCAACGATTTTCTTTAAATTTGGTATACTAACCACAGATATAAATGCCTGGATCACTCTTTCCGGGAACAATTGATTTTTTTGATAAATTCTGGTGAAAACCTATCTTTATGATTTCCTGTAGTAGAATGCACAGTTCTTCTATCTACACTAAGTTCATTAGCAGCATTGTTGGAATTACAAATTTTAAGAAAATTGGTTAAACCGGAAGTGCGGGTTTGGTGTAATGGTTATGGAGCATGGATTGTAACTGAGAGGACCCCAGTTCGAGTCCCAGTATAAAGTGCTAAATTGTATTTCTTTAATAAATGTTAATTGTAAAGTAGGCATAGTTGTTGTTGTTGGACCGCAGAACTGGAAAGCATCAGAGATATTTACCGTGATAGCCTGCTTCTTTCGTGGTCATCGACCGGTTTTTTTTTCGCTTTCGCCCATCATCAGGAGGTTTTGTCAAAACAGTATGATAAGATAGACTTGCAACAGAGCAAATTTAGTTGATACAATTATTGCTAGTAAGTTAGGAACACTTTAGTGCTTGGTGGTATCAACTAAATTTGTTCTTTGCAAGTTTATGTTACCACACTGTTTTGTGTAAACATCCTGATGATGGGCGAACGCTCGAAAACGGTCGATGACCACGAAAAGAAGCCAGCTATCATTCAAAATATTTCGTATGTAAAATAGGTATTTCGCCCCTTCCTTAATTTGGTGATTGGACGTTAAAAATATCCTATGGCCCATCAGCCAAGGCGATTTGAATAGGGAAGCGTGTGTTAAGCACGCCGCAGCTTCCACGCTGTTTAGTTCCGGCCTTCGCTACCTAGGGCGCTACTAAGTGTAGCTTCCCAATTTTGATCACGATGCTGGGTCAACGGAAATCGAACCCTGAATTCTCGCACGAAAGGCGAGTGCGCTAGCCACTAGACCAAAGCGTGAGGAATTGGCAATAAATTATATGTTTCCACCATAAATATAATATTAAATGAGAAAATGGATTGTGTGTTTCAACCAGATATTTTTTTTCAGAAAGGACATTCATGGACATGCTTTTTAAAATTATTCCACACCATGTTTTGAAAAAGTCTTTATTTTCATATAAAGTTTGCTGTGATTAGTTAACCTATTAACCAATTAAATCTGTAATCAAGGAAACCTCTTCCAACGATAGACAGCGTGACTTAAAAAAAAGAAAAAAAGAAAGTAATAAGTATTTTGAGTTCTATGATTTTATTCTTTTAAATATAGAAAACAAAATAAAAAAAAATGTAAGTTAATTACCTATTCACAAATAAACTTGTACATTATGTGTGTGGATGTGCGCGTGCTTTATTATTTGTACGTATGCGCGTGAATGAGAAAGTGTGATATAAGTGATTAACATCAGTGTGCTGTGACAATGAATCATTTAATAATTATTCAAGATGTCAAGAAAGACTTCATATATCTAAAACAGTGTACATTACAGATTATTCTATAGTCATTTCCGCCACCAGGGGCGTGGATGTGACTGGTTGTAATATTTGAAGATTTATACGATGTTAAAGTTTAGTGTTAGAATTGTCTGCCATTTGTACGGTTGGAAAATGTTTTCCTCCACATACACATAGACATGCGTACACCTAGACAGCGTACACACATACACACATAAATTAAGACTATATCAGATTTCTTGTTATATTTTATTTTTTTTTTTTACCTATTCATCAAATCGTTTTTTTTTACTTTCTCTTCCTAGTAGGTAAGAGAAAGTGCTGCGATCGTTTCAAATTTGTGAAATTGAATTTTCATCGGAAATGCATGTTTTAGAGTCCTCTAAGTTCGAAAAAAATATTTTTAGCGAATGCTCTATATATGTTTGTATCTAGATCGGTACACACTTTTATTTGAAACAGTTACCCCGGGAAAATTGATCATTTTTGGGAGTTCTGAGGGAACAATAGCGTCCGACCTACTTTCCTCTAAAGTACCACTTCAGTATAATATATGTTACCACCTACATAATATTAATACACATTAGAAACATTCCTAGAATTCAAAATGGATGGAAATCGGTTAAACCGGAAGTTTAGACTTTACAAAAAATAGGTTTTTGAATTCTTTTTAATTCTCTCGATAAGATCTACAACGAATTTCTTTAATATTGGAATTTGTTGAAATAAATTGTGTTAATTGAGATAACAAAAGACGTGTGTGTATTTTACACTAGCTTTTTTCTTTTTTTATATTACAGTAATATAAAGTTCTACAAAATACTTGATTTAAACTTGAAAGTTATAAAGTACTAAAAACAAAGTGAATACAAAATATTGATTTCCAAAGTTCTGATGAATTATTTGGCCAGTACTTTTTCATTTCAAAAGTATATTTTTTATTTTCCAAAACTTCTCAATTCTTTTCTCGTGGACTTGAGAGTATCCCAGATCTTTGTTACACACAATAAACCTTGAAAAATTTGGTACAAAGTGTAAGTTTAAATTTAATTGTTTTTTAAATAAAATTACAGTTTAATAGTAAATTTCTGGCGGAATTTTTGGTAAGTAGAAACCATTTTCTTTTAAATAGAGGTAAGAAACCAACCTTTATTATTAGAAATAGGGAAGAAGTGTGTAGTGGAAGAAAGAAATGAAAGAAAATAATAGTTTTGAAAAATAATTTAGAATATTTTATAGTTTGAAAAATAGAATTTTGTTAATATTTTAAATGTATCTTAGTGCAGTGAAAAGTGTCAGGTACTGTAATTTAAGGTCATTGCTATTAGGGGAGACAAAGCACAAGAATCCGTTAAATTAATACAATGCCACTTGGCCAACTGTTTATAGAGGAAGGCATTCCTTTTAAGACAGGTTGCATCTGCTTCAGACCAGAAACACTTGTGCTCAGGAAGCGCTCTCTGAAACTCCCAGTGACCAATGATAGAAGAATTTGCCTTTATCTAGATACACATCTGTGTTTGTTCGCGATAGGGCGGGGAGAGGGCTGTATAAAATTAGCTTGTGTTATAAAAGTTCCTAAGGGGTGGTTTAATGTATAAAGAAACAGGATAGAAATCATTCAAAGGCCTCTGTCCGGTCCCTCCATATACCTTTCTTGGCAGTCTTCAGTGGCTCAGCGGAGAGATGGCGTTCCTGTACGGCGGTGCGAATTAATTCGGCCCCTTCCCGTACTTGGAATTCCTGTAAGAACAGAAGAGAATAGCTGCGATGGCCAAGGCGATGATGTATCTCTCTGGTGACGTGATAACTCAGCGGGTACCAATTAATGAGGGTGCAGCTGCAGAGAATGGCACTGCACACGTAATCCCTTATGCAAAGGGCCGAACGAGAATTAAACTTGTCTTTAGAGAAAAGTACGAAAAATATAAAACCTTCACTTCGAGTTAAATCGAGAATAAGTACTCTTAAAATACACTTTGGAGTTAGAGAAAAAACATACGAGAAATACGAAACCTTCAATTCGCATGAAGTCGAGAGGGCGTACTACTAGAGAAATTAATTGTAGCTTAATTAGCTAAGTAGGGGCAAGTGACCACGGAGACAGCCGATTGTAGGCGGACGGTGTCGAACATACCGCCCACCTAAAATCGCGAGATTTTACAAAACAAGAGGAAGAGCAGAGACAAATAGCGGATGGGGGAAAGGAGAGGAAGGAGGATAGGGAGAAGGAAGTTGAGGAGAGAGAGGGGCTCACTCCTCAACGGGGAGAGGAATGAGGTTGCGTACGGGGCGAGTGACCACCCCGTCGGAGGTGCGCACGGAAGCCACTCGGGGCACCTGATCGGGGCCAGGATGCAGAGAAAGTATTCGGCCTACCGGCCAGGACAGTGGAGCGCAGTTGCTGGATTTGATCATTACTATATCGTCTACCGCGGCGAGAGCACTGGGGCGGTTCCATTTCGCACGCTGGATGGACGTGTTGAGGTATTCGCGGGACCAGCGCCTCCAGAAGGTCTGCAGAACGCGCTGGAGCACCTGCCACCGATTGCGAAGGGACGAGGTATCTGGGAGAGGAGTCTCAGGGAGAGCTAAGAGAGGTGTTCCGATCAGGAAGTGTCCAGGGGTTAGATAACCCGCAGACTCGTTGGGGTCAGTGGCTACCGGGACGAGCGGACGGCTATTTAAAACAGCCTCGATGCGGGCGAACAGAGTAAAATATTCCTCTGCCGTGCAAGGGCGATCACCTATTACACGTACCAGCAACCTTTTCACGGATTTCACCCCAGCCTCCCAAAGGCCTCCGAAATGGGGTGCGTAGGGGGGGGTGAAACGCCAGGTGATCGAACGCGTCGAGAGGTGCTCATCTATCGCACAGGAAGCCGCGGCGAGGAATTCCTGCACGGTTTTCAGTTGTTTGGCGGCGCCTACAAAGTTGCGGCCGCAGTCTGAGTAGATGCAAATGGGCAAGCCCCGACGGGCCACAAATCGATCTAACGCTGCCAGAAAACATTTAGTTGAAAGCTCCGAGGCAAACTCCAGGTGCAACGCTTTGGTGGCGGAACAAACAAATAGACATAAATAGCCCTTGGCGATTGCATACGAGCGAAGGGTGGAGCTGCGAGTTGGGAAAGGCCCAGCAAAGTCGACTCCGACATGAGCGAAAGGGCGCGCGGGCGACACCCGATGCTCGGGCAAAGGGGCCATCAGTGGTTGGTAACTCCGAGCCCTGAAACGGCTACACGTGAGGCAGCGATGAATTGTCTGGCGTAGCAGAGAGCGCAGCGAGAGTATCCAATACCGTGAGCGGATGGAAGGCAGCACGGTATTGGGGCCGGAGTGCAGAAGAGCCAGATGATAATGCGAGCAGAGCAAGGACGACACATGCGCCTGTTTAGGCAATAGAAAGGGGTGTTTGGAATGGAACTGGAGCGAGGAGTTGGTGAGTCGGCCGCCCACCCTGACAAGCCCGTCTCGATCCAAAAATGGAGACAAGCTGGCGAGTGAGGAGCGAACAACCACGCCCGCACGAAGGTTACGAATTAGCTCGACAAAATAATGAGCCTGCGTGAGGCGAATGATCGCAAGTTCGGCATGTTCGAGCTCCGAAGGAGACAACGGGACGAGAGTGGAACCACGTTCCGACGGGGTTCTGCGAGAGTTGACTTGGAAACGGTTTAGCCAGGCGAAGATGCGCCTGAGCTTGACCCACGAAGCGAAGCGTTGGATGTGGCAGAGAAGATCGTTCGAAGGGGATGAAGCAGTCACCATACATTGTGAGGAAGAGACCTCGGCTGGCTCGCAATTTGATGAGGAGCCCACAAAGGGAGGAGGCCACTCGTGTAGCGGGGAAGTCAGGAACTCAGGACCATGCCGCCATAGCCGCTGATTGTCGGCTTTCATAAAGTTGTGAGGGCTTATCGCACGGGTGGACAAGTCAGAGGGGTTCTGGGCTGTTGGGACATGTGCCCATTGAGCCTGGGGAACTAGCTCATGTATGAGGGCGACTCGGTTCGCCACGAAGGTATTGAGTAGATGAGGTGGGGTGTTTATCCAATGTAGGACATCCAGCGAGTCTGAAAAGAGGTGTGGTCGAGAAGAGGAACGCATGAACTCTGAGCTGCGTAAAGAAGTAAACAACCGACTTAACAACACAGCCGCGCATAACTCCAGCCGAGGGATGGTGAGAACCTTCAGCGGCGCCACCCGAGATTTAGAAACCCATAGGGTAGGGTACACATGATTACTGTCCCGGAAGAGGATGTATAGTGAAGCCGCGTAGGCTTGGGCGGAGGCGTCACAGAAACCCACTATGTCCCGGCGAGCGGAAGCAGAGTGGGGGATGTGACGGGGAATGCTGAAGTTAGTGATGAGTGGTAACTGCTGAACCAGCGTTGCAGCAGAGGCATGGAGGGGCACAGGGAGGAGCTCGTCCCAGGGTAACTGCGCGAGCCACAGTTGCTGGAGCAGGATCTTTAAGGGTCGTAGTAATTGGGGCTAGATACCCCAAGGGGTCAAACACGCGCGCTATGTAGCACAAGAGGGTGCGCTTTGTGATGTCTCCCTCAAAAGGAGACAGAGAGAACCGAAACACATCGGTACTGGGATCCCACAGGATGCCCAGAATCGGAACCGCGTGTTCGTTCGCGTCGAAGGGAATGGCACAACATTCAGGATTCTCCTGCCATTTTGCTAGGAGAGCGGGTGAACTAGAGGCCCACTTCTTTAAAATAAAACCGCCTTTCAAGAGTAGCTCTTCTAGTTGCTGGCGAAGCATTTGGGCTGTGGCGATGTCTGGGGCACCAGCGATAACGTCATCCACGTAGGTGCATTCCCTCAGAGCCCGAGAGGCAAGAGGAAAGGCTGCACCTTCATCGTCGACTAATTGCAGCAAAACGCGTTGCGCTAGAAAGGCGGAAGGCGTTAAGCCGTAGGTGACTGTGTTGAGTTCCATTTCCTTAATGACCGAATCGGGGGAGGGACGCCACACGATGTGCTGATGACACCGATCCTCCTGACGCACCAGCACCTGGCGGTACATTTTCTCAATGTCCGCCGATAACGCTACAGCGTTTAAGCGGAAAGAAAGTAAGATGGTTGAAACATCACGCTGAAGCTTAGGGCCGGCCAACATACAATCGTTCAATGACGTGGAGTGAAGATCCTTGGCAGAGGCATTGAAAACGACCCTGATCTTGCGGGCTTCGTTTTGACCTTTCGTGACCACATGATGCGGAATAAGGTATTTCGACGAGGATATCGCGAAAGACATGTGTTGAAGATGGAGGTACTCCTTCATGAAGTCCTCATATTCCTTGTGGTGCGCAGGATGGCGGTGCAGCTTACGCTCCAAATTAATGAGTGAGGCTCTAGGGGGAAAGGCGTTAGCGGCCAGCGGCGGATAACCGCGCTTGAATGGTAACGCGACCACATAACGCCCATCAGGGTTGCGGGTATGGGTTTCCCGGAAGTGCTGTTCAACCCAATCATTGTCGGGGTTGGCAACACGAGGAGAAGGAATTTCTTCTAGCTCCCAGAATCTTTGCAACTGACCAGCAAGGTCACAGGTAGCGTGCAACGAAGTTACGCGTGAGGGCGGATCATTGAGATTGAGCGCTCCTAGAATGACCCATCCGAAATGAGTAGAGATAGCGGAGAGCCCATGGCTTGTGTCAACGGGAGCGTTGGCACACAACAGCAGAGGGAACACATCAGCTCCAAGCAGCAGGTCCACATGAGAGGGTGTACCGAGGGTGGGGTCGGCCAGCGGCAGATGCGCAAAGCGATCGAGAACTGATTTAGGCACAGGCCGTGCCGGTAATAGAGCGGCAATGGAAGGCAACACTAATGCTTGTATGGGCAATTGAAACCCATTGATGCGCGAATGTAACGCGAAATGGGCAATGCCAGAAGCGGCAACGGGGGAGTTACCGACCCCAGTAACTTGAGCGCGTGTGGGTGTTGACATGAGGCCTAAAAACTCGGCGCAAGGGCGAGTGATGGCCGAAATTTGGGAGCCGGGGTCAAGAACCGCACGGACTGTACGAGGGTGGCCGAATGAATCCAAAACTTGGGCATTGAGCGTGCCCAGCAATACTTGAGGAAGACGAGGACCGGTGGCACTGAAAAAGCAGGCTTGACCAGAAGTACCAGGGTTCGCGGGAGCAGCAGAAGCGACAGATGTTTGCACTTTCGGGACAGGCTGAGGGTTGGATGTGGGCGCCGGATCGGCATGTAGCAGTGAATGGTGTCGGTCTGAGCCGCATAGCCGACATACATTACGCGAGTTGCACTGCTGGCGCATGTGCGAGCCCAAGCAGTTAAAACATCTGCCATTGGCGCGAGCAACTTCGTATTTTTGTGCCAAGGAGAGTGATTGAAAATCCGGGCAAGTCGTCAATGCGTGTGCGGCCTTGCACAAACTGCAAGCGGGAATGGAAGCTTTCGACGGAGTTCCGCTTGGAGGATTCCTCCTAGTAACTGCGGAATTAACCATAAATACTCGCCGAGGCGGGGCTTTGAATTCTTTGGGGGGCGCGGGGGAACGCGTATTTACATGGTCAAGAGGTTGTAACTCTAATGTCTGGACCTGAGATACCACGAAGTCCATTAGCTGCTGGAAGGAAGGAATGCCCGTGGTGGCAATCCTGTCTTCAAATTTTTGAACCGTAACGCTGTCCAAATTACGGATGGCCAAAGAGAAGAGTAAGAAATCAGCAAGGTCGGGTAGCGCCATGGCCTGAAGGGCATTCACCGAATTTCGGTGGATATTGAGAAATTCCTTATAGCTGGCCAAAGAGGGGGAGGACATCTTCTTGAAACCCGAAAGGCGTGAGAAGTACATGGACGCTATCCTTCTAGGATTGGAGTAGCGAGCCTTGAGAGCCTGAAAGGCCACCGGGTAATTATCCTCGGTTATAGCGATGCCAGAAATTACGGAGGCTGCCTCGCCGGACAGAGCCGATTTGAGATATTGGAATTTCTGAACATCGGAGATGGTCATACACTGATGTACCAGAGACGTGAACAGGCTGAGGAATTCCGGCCATTGTTGAATGTCCCCGCTAAATGGAGGGATCCGGATCCTTTCTAGAGGATGGAACGGCGTACTGGAAGCGCCTTGAGGTGTTGGAGCGGGGGCAGAAGGAGTCGAGGGCTCCTGCTTCTTAAGAGTGAGAAAGTGCGCCTCTATATCGACCACCAGGTCAAGAAAGGCGTTCATTACCTGATTTATCTCCACCTGGTCCCTTTTCTCCAGAACGATATTGAGGTCCCGCAACTTCCCCTGAACGTCCTCAAAGTTGAGGGAGAGGGGGCCCAATTTGGCCACATAAACTTGCAACTTGGCTAGCTGTGCGAGCTGGAATGTCTTCACTCTGTCATATATACCGGTAACCTGTGCGAAAATAGCATCACGCTCGGCCAAGAGCCGCTGAGCGGATTGCAGTACCTGAGTATAGCTCGAGGTAGATTCTCCTTTAACAGTGGGTTCTTTAGCCATGCCGAAGAGTAAAATAGACAGGCGTTGCGAGAATGAAGTCGCGAAATGCGAGTGTGAAAACGAAAATGGCCCAGAGAATTACAAAGAAGCAGAATTAAGAAATAGTTGAGATAGGGGTGAAGAGATTAACAGATTGAGAATGTGTAACTTTAACGAGTATAAAGACGCAAGAGTGCCGATATATTACGGCAACAATAAATAAAAGGAAAAAAAAAGATAATTTAATAAACGGGATAGGAAGTGATTAACTATTACAAAAAAACAACGAAAGAATAAACAATTTAAAGAGCTTAGTTAATAACAGAAGAAAAAAAGGTAAATAAACAGAAGAATTAAAAATACGGAAGTAGCAGGTAAACACGGCTAGTCAAAATAAACAAATAATAAAGTTAGTTAGTAGATAAAGGGATTAGAGGTATTAATGTTAATGAAATTACTGATGAATGAAAGTGATCGAATACGCTCGAAGACCCCCGAAGAATACCGGAGCTTGTTTTGAACTGACTACGAAATTCTATGATATTTGAAAGGCGGACTTAGACCCGGGCTACTAAAAGAATAATCTAGGGCTATTTTTAGCTAGAACTTTGAATACAAGCAAATAACTTCACTTTATTTTAACAAAAGATAACGAATTTATTTGAAAGTGAACAGAACAAAAAAACTCAAAAATAGAAAATAGAGATGAAAATTTATGAAATTTACTCTTATTACCGCATATCTGGCCCGGAACGACCAAAACTTTATGTTCGCGATAGGGCGGGGGAGTGGACTGTATAAAATTAGATTTTGTTATAAATTTCCTAAGGGGTGGTTTAATGTATAAAGACCAGAGATATAACATCAAAGGCTTACCTTTCTTGGCAGTCTTCAGTGGCTCAGCGGAGAGATGGCGTTCCTGTACGGCGGTGCGAATTAATTCGGCCCCTTCCCGTACTTGGAATTCCTGTAAGAACAGAAGAGAATAGCTGCGATGGCCAAGGCGATGATGTATCTCTCTGGTGACGTGATAACTCAGCGGGTACCAATTAATGAGGGTGCAGCTGCAGAGAATGGCACTGCACACGTAATCCCTTATGCAAAGGGCCGAACGAGAATTAAACTTGTCTTTAGAGAAAAGTACGAAAAATATAAAAGCTTCACTTCGAGTTAAATCGAGAATAAGTACTCTTAAAATACACTTTGAAGTTAGAGAAAAAACATACGAGAAATACGAAACCTTCAATTCGCATGAAGTCGAGAGGGCGTACTACTAGAATAATTAATTGTAGCTTAATTAGCTAAGTAGGGGCAAGTGACCACGGAGACAGCCGATTGTAGGCGGACGGTGTCGAACATCTGATTTATTAAGAAATAGTTATGAATATTGTAAACCATTTAAATTCACTTAGAGAATATTTTTATTTCAAAACAGTGGTGCTCTCTTGATTATTACTTATACTTCTCTCTTAAACATATATACTTATAAGCCCTTTTACTAAACCGCTCGTGCTACACAAGCTACTGCCACTCAAACTACAACAACAACACACCAAAAACATTTCAAGTGATAGACATTACTTGAATTTTTGTCCTGGACGCTGTCCGATCATAGAGGTATTAGAATCACCCTGCGTCTCGAGATAGGTGAGGTGAAGAAATTTCGAAATCCGAGAAGAACTGACTGGGGTAGATTTATCTCAGTCTTGAGGAACGATAGGTTAGGTCCGGGTAGACCGCCAGTTGAGGGGGAGAACCTGGATCAGAGAGTGGATCGGACCACTAGCACGATTGTTCGAGCATGTGAGATATCATGCCCTGAGATGAAGTATTGCATAGGAAAGTCCAGTGGCGGACGGCTCGACTAACTGTCCTAAACAGATAGATGAGGCGGCTAAGGAGGAGGGCTATGGGGAGTAACGCGGAGGAGGACTGGGAAAGGTTCATTAAGACCAAGCGGGAGTACAAAAGGGAGATTCGGAGAACGAAGAGGAACTCTTGGAGGACTTTCTGTGAAACCCTGGAGGGGGAACAGAAGGTCAACCGAGACTTCAGGATTTTAGGTAAGAGCGGGAGATGTCATTGGACAGTATTAGGAAGCCTGATGGACATATCACCTATAACCATATCGAGGTGTTACGGGTGATGCTGGATAGGCATTTACCGGATAATGTGGAGTATGTTGGAGAGAGCGCGGGTCTTTAATCTGACGTACAGAGAGTAGATTTACGGGGTAGGGCGTTAGCAATTAAAGTGGTTACTTTAGGAGGGCGAGTTGGGTATTCGCATTCAGTTAGCGTAAATTCAAGTCGCCGGTATGGATGTCCTTTACCCCGTGGTTATTCAAGAAAGCCGGGAACCTGTTCGACAGCACCTGGGTAGGCAATTAGTGGATAGCCTTGAGGGCTATACTCGAGCTTGAGAGTTCAGTAGGGTCTCGTTCATTCCCACCATGGAAGTTGGACTTTTAAGACCCTAAGCCTTTACAGGCCAATCAGCCTCCGTCGTTCCATGTTTGAAGGCCAGGCGGTTTGGTTGGCACTGTTCTTAATGGGATTGGACTAAAATTACCTTTCAATGGGAACACACATGCCTACTTGGCGGGAAGATCAACGGAGACTGCACTCCATAATTTGGTGGGGAGAATTGAATATACGTTGGAGTCCAAAAGTACGCGCTGGGGTGCTTCTTCGATATTGAGAGGGCGTTCGACAGCATGGCCCATGATAGAATCAGGGTGCTATTGGAGAAGAGGGGTGTGGATGGAACCCTGGTTAGATGGATAGTTAACCTCCTGACTTCGAGGATTGTTTACTCTCGTCTGGGAGCCGCGGAGAGAAAGGTGAAAGCCAGTAGGGGCTTTCCCCAAGGAAGGAGTTTGTCTCCACGCCTATGGTGTCTCTCGTCTATGAGCTCCTCTGGGAGATGAACCGTAGGGGATTTTACCTGCAGATGTACTCTGATGATGGGGTCATCTTAATCACAGGGAGGCATCTGAGTGTGGTGTTGACTTGATGCAGTCGGTGTTGTCTTACGTGGAGCAGTGGTGCAGGAACTATGGCTTGTCCGTCAACCCGGACAAAGGCTCTTTAGTTCTATTCACTAGGAAGAGGAAACTGGAAGGGCTTAGGAGACCTAGGCTCTTCGGTAAGGAACTGCAAATTTGCAGTAGGTTAAATACTTAAGGGTCCTCATCAACAATAAGGGTCCAGACAGAAAGTTTCCTGGCAGTGTAGGAGGCTAGCGGCTAAGGCCTTGGGTGGTTTGGCCACTGTCTTCCATCATTGAATGCTGCCGCCTTGTGGGGGAGTGGCAGGGAGAGATCAAAGAGGTGCGGATTTTCTCTGATAGTCAGGCCGCACTGAGGTCTTTGAGCAAGCCATGGTGAACTCGAGACTAGTGGGAGAATGTAGGAGAAGGCTTAATGCTTTGGCTCGGACGGGGGAAGTGCGTTCCTATTGGATATCCCCGAATTCGGAATAGAGGATAATGAGCGGGCGGATCATTGCTAGGAGAGATCATCATTACATTATTGTGGTCCTGAACACAGCCGCTTGCGTCACGAAGAGTTTCGCTACAACCCATTAGATTTGGGGAGATGGTTCTTGGAGAACCGCTGGGGGACCCGCAGATGCCTCCACGCCAAAGATTTGATAACAAGAGAATTAATCGTAGTTTTGGATGTATTTCCTATCCTTAGTACGGCTATGTCTGAGGACCTTGGGTGGTGTGGGGGGGGGGTGGGGGGGGGGGGGGGTAGTGAACTGGATCCCTTGGTGATCTAGTCACTTGTTTAAAACATAGGGAGGACGCTAGTCCCATTTGTCAGAACTGCGACGACAGAGTCAGGGAATCGGTGTACCACTATTTATGTCAGTATCCCCGTTTCACTGGTACTAGGTTTCCCGTATTTGGGAGGGCATTACTCTCGCAGAACTGCCTGGGCGAGTTGGAGTTCAAGGATATCTTGGGATATTGTAGATTGACCGGTAAGCCACCGGGGGAAGATTATTTAAGGGGATGATATGGGGGGCATCGGGGGGATAAAAGCCATAAAGGCTTAGGTCCCACGCTATCAGGCACCCGTTATAATAATAATAATAATAATAGTAAATTTGTTATTTCGTCAATTTCTAGTTTTTATTTTCTCATCAAATTTTCGAAATTTACTTTTCACCAGAAATACATGGTTCCAATTCTTTTGAATATAAACAAAATGTATGTGTGTATGTTAGTATACTTATTTGGAAATGGCTGTATGTCTGTTTGTTAGTGAACTTCTCTCTCACTCAAAAAAAAGCACCAATCTCGTATTTAGATACTACCTTGCAAATCTTGCAAATATAGGCCTATCACTTTTATTTAAAATATTTTACCACAAAAACTGGTTTTTATTGAATTTCTAGAGGAATTTCAACTGTTCTGTTCTTTAAAGTATCACTTCAGCACAATTTATATTTCTAACACCTACTTAACAGTAAGGTCTTCTAAGTAATAGCTAGAATTCTACGTTTTAAGAAAATCGATTAACTAGAAATGTAGCTTTACTAAACAGGTTTTCTTAGAAAAAATTTGGTTTTACAGGGAATCTGTGACGTTAAGTTCAATTAAAAAGCTTTTATGGTTAATTTGTTGGTAGGCTGACCAATAGAAACACTGAAGGAACTCACATTAACTCCTTATCTGTTAAAAACTACTAATTAAAAAATCCGATCACTTATTTTGTTTGTATTAAAGTTTGTTTAAAGTTTCAAGTTGAAGAAAATTCCACAACTAGAACTGATATAATTTAAAAAAAATCATTAAAGTATTCCACACTAGAAAATTGAAATGTTGATCTAGAATCAATTTATGTCCGTGTCTGTTGAGTAAAGCCAAGCTTTAGGACAATGGGAACGAAAACTATGATTGATTAAAAAATACAAATAAAGTTGAGAGATATGATTTTGAGCTCACCCAGATGCCAAGTCAAGGATCTTGAATGATTGTGGGACATGAAAGCCAAAGTTTGTGGTATTTGGGGAGGAAAGACGAAACCATGAGTTTCACTATATTATGGTTAACCAGATCTGGTCTCATATATTAAACAAAGTAGACAGAAATGGTTGGTTTATGTCCAGCGGGTGGGCCGGTGAAACTTTACTTAAGCCTATTAAGTAAATTTAGTTTGATATGGAGATATTTGGGCGTTTCCGCGAATGTTAGAGAAACGGAGGTTTTTCTTAGGTTAAGCTAGTAAATACGTTGTGCTTATTACTTTTTCTTACTGCCTTAGGGGTAGTACTGCGATCTTCCCAAATTTTAGAAACTGATTTTCCACCGAAATACTTGTTTCGAGATCGCCTGAGTAAGAAAAAAGTTTTGATATGAAACACTCACACCACTTTCTCTTACTCCAATTAATACAATTTAATTAACACATTTTCTTAAAAATTGCAATTATTATAATGAAAAAATAAACCGCTCCCAAAACATGTGTCACATTGCTACCGCTGATGGTTGACAATTTTATCAATTCGCATCTTTTACATTTTTAATGTTTGAAATTTATCAAAATATAATAGATACTGAATTGAAGAGTATTTAATAATAAATGCATTTGTCAAATTAAAACAATGTCGGTATCTGGGACCAAAGATCATACGAAAGGATTAATGTAGTATTCAACACATCTCATTTAAATTAATACTTCCCGCTGGTAGTTTATGTGATATTAAAGTACCGGTTCTGTTATTTTGAATCAACTTGCCAGCTATATTTTTAGGTGTCTGAGGAGCAATCAATAATTTTTTGATTTATGACTCGTAGCGGGAAGGAAAACTAATTGGCCTTTTAGATTTATTATTAGTCCTATTCAACAATAGTAGAATAATTAATATTTGAGGAAGGTAGAGGGGTGGAACAGTTGTTCGTTAGTAGCAACGTATCCGTTCACATAATATTTTTAATGTTCTTTTATTTTAAAAATTCAGGACACTCTTTGAGAGATCTTGAAGAGTGAAGCCCACCACAATGTATACATGTGACGTGACCTCTAAAAGTACATTCATTATTATCGTGTTTGTCTTTGCACTTTTAGCGGCGTTTACACGATCAATATTATTGTCAATACCAGTATTGACAATATTTCCATCAATACTCATACTAACCACGATCAATATTATTGTCAATACTACTTACTATTTCTGCCACTAGGAGAGTGTATTTACGTGTTTATACTCATCAGTTTAGTTGTTTTTTTTTAACCTTTAAAAAATGAATAATCGTTCTAAAGCTTGCGTAGCTATTATTTTGGCCCATGGTTATAGTTAGCTCTTTACCCTGCTGCCCTGCTTTATTAATATTGTATAGAAAACTCAAGGGGACAGCTATAATGTTTCTTATTTAAATTACTTCCACTATCGTTCACTCTTAATTAATTCCTATATAAAACATCGAAAATAAACATTTATCCTAATGATATATTTAATAAAATATAATATAATTCTGGTAATTTTGTGTTGCATGTTTTAGATACATTTATTTTTTATTAACACCTTAGAAGGCAAAATACTAAATCTTTATCTAACATTCCACCAAAATCAGGCATAAACAAGGAAAATTGTTTGATTGACTTTTCATGTAGACATTTAGTGATTTAATATGCCTACCATTCGGAAGGAAAGTTAGAAGCCTATTTTCTCTCTATATTAAACAGCATGGCATATAAAAACCCTTTTTGAAACAAAAAATTAAATTAACTGCGAAACACTCATACGATTTTTCTAATAGTGCAATTGTCAGAGTTCAAAACTGAAATGTTTTCTTAAAATGGAAATTTTAAATTAATTGGGCCAGTCAACTTTAATATATTATAGGAGATGTTCATTACATAGAATTCTTTAACCTATTAGAATAGTATCGCTTTTGTTTTGTACAGGTTAGTTGCAACGTTCGATAAAACTATTGAACTGACCAACAATATTGTCGATATCCCCTCCAATTCTCAGTATTGATAGAAAATCTGAATTTCATCAATACTCTTGTCAATACCGACCATCAATACATTTTTTTCACTTTACACGATCAATATTATTGTCAATACTGTAAAGTATTGTCAATATTATTGATCGTGTAAACGCCGCTTTTCATAAATATGGCCCCTTTACTGCCGATATGGCTATTCAAGGAAATTAACAAACCGGAAGTGCGTTTTTACTGAAGAGTTTTTTTCAGTATTCGCGATTTTCTCCTAATAAAAACACCAATGAATTTCATTAAATTTGGTATACTAAATATAAAATTTGTCACTTACAATTTTGTAAACTGCAGTAAGAGAAAGTTGTGAGCGTATTTCACACCACATTTTGTTTATTTTATTTCTGATTCCATTTGAATTTCAGACCCCATTAATATCCATATAAATCCATCTCCATTTGATTTTTGTTGGAAATATATCTAAAATTTATTGAAATGGTATTAATATTCTGTTTGTAGTATTCGACAATGGAGATAGAGTGATAAAAACAAATTTATTACAAAATAACAGAAATATAAATGAATATACTCTACTGATATAAATGAATTAAATAAATTTAGGAGAAGCCCAATATATTTTCCAATGAGAAAAAAAAAATATTATTTTGGTATAAAAATAAATAAAAAATAAAGGAGGTACAAATCGTTAGCCTATCCTAAAACAAACAGTAATTTTTCTAGAGTTACTTTGCATATATACACATTTTGCTTTTCTCTTCTTCCTTTTTTTAATAATCTTTTTATCCTACATAATGTGTTTGCCAGCGCGCCGCTAATAATGTCATTACTGCGCCCATAAACACAATTTACATTTTGTAATCTCCCTTCATTAATATAGTCATCTCCATGATTTTCTTTTGCTAATGTAACTATGCTGGTTGCATAATTATGTCATGCACTGAATAAGCTGCATTAATTTATATGATATCAATGAAAAAAAATAGAAAGAATATGAATGAGCGAGTGGGATATGGTTTTGTTTCTCTTTTTTCACATGGAGTTTTAGCTCGCTCTATAATATGGATTAAAATATTAATAACTATTCTCAACTGCCTGTCTGTCGTCCTTTTGCACCAATGAATATGACTAGGAAAAATAAACATAAAATAATCTCGGAACCAGAAATCAAAATTATTCAAGAGAAAAAAAACCCATTATTATCGAGATTAGACAATAATCGGAGCATCTCAACAAAGTTGAGACACATGATAAAACCGTACACACAGCATAAAAATTCTTTTATCGATTAGATAGATGGCAAAAACGTTACGAAAACATTCAAAAGCGATACAAAAAGAATAGAAAAGATACAAAAACATTCATGATAGCCTCAAGATGTGTAAATCCAACCAGCAAACAACACACCTTCAGCGGGGGGCTCTATTTGCCGTAGTGGTGACTGCTAAGTATTCCCAGATAGTGGGACTCCGCAATGGTCGACAAATTCCATATATCGAAGCTAACCTCGTCTAGAAACACTCCAGTTTCTTTTGATATATTTATCCGAATCCCAAACCGTAGACCATGTACAGAAAAGTGCCTTTCTCCGTACTGTTCTCTAAATTTCTCTTTAATCAACGGTATGCATTTCTCGTACATTGCCTACTTCTTTTCTTTGTCAATCATCGCTGCCTGTTCAGCGTTCGTTCGGCTCATGGCAGACTGTGTGTATGTGAACAAAATATCTCAAAAACGAAAAATCAGCTAGCAGAGGATTTCGAAGAAGATTTCGTTTAAAATCCATCAACCAAGTGTTACAAAACAACGTCACCGAGTGTGAATATTTTTCAGTTTCTCGCGATTTAATTGAAAACAGTCCAATAATTTTCTTTAAACTGTTTATTTGGCACATTTTCCCGGGAAAATTGATTTTTAGGGGGGAAGGTTAAGGGAACAGTAGTAGCGTTATGCTTTCTTCCAAAATGGTACTTCAGTACAATGTATGGTTTTTACCACTTATACATAAGAAGCATAGATAGAATTTTAAATTTGAAGAAAATCAATTAACCGAATAAGTTTTTGAAGTTTTCCCGAACATGGTTAAAACGATTTCCATCAAACTTAATGTGCTCACTGCTCAGAGAAAGAAAAATTGTATTATATTAAAACCTTTACTCATAGAAACTTTTATTTGAAGCATTTAGAAAAATAAAATTGATTTTACAGAGAGTTTTTGAGCGCCTCTCAGTCCGAATGAAATTTAAACAGCCGCTACATGGTCTCTTGAGGCAGAGGGCGCCCACTATGTTCACTCAGGTATTACCCCTACCAACTTTTTTATGGCTAGCCCATCTAAACTTTTGTAAACATTTTAATTGTAATTAAAATGGTTTTAATTAAATTATAATAATTGTCGTGCGAGAATATCGTGTGAAAGTTTCACACCAGATTTTTTTTTTTTATAATAATTCTAATCATTTAGTTGTATGTAAAATCATCCATTAATTACTGATATATATGTATACTGGATATATAATACTGGCATATCTGGTTCTCTGCCATTATGTTTCATTATTAAGGAATTCGATGTCTTCTAAAACATAAATTTGATCCCACTATGTTCTTATATTTATGATCATATTTTCCTCCACATCCACATCATAATAGAGGATAAGAAAGAATTCCTGCTAACAATACCTCCCCCCCACTAACCCCACAGATAATATTTGTAATAAAAGATTTGTTACCCACTAAACCTGGATAATATAGGAAGTAAACTCAAACACATATTCCTTCTCCCAGTACGCGAAACATAAAATCCAAAACACATATATATCCCCCCGCATCATACTAAATCACACATATATACACTGTCCTATATAATAAGTTTTTATCTCGGCCAAACACAACATAGTCATGTGTCAACAATATTTCTGAAGACATAATATTATTATATAAAAATACATTTATCTTTTATTATTTATTTATTTATTTTTACAAAACAATGATGATATTTTTATCTTCTTAAATTATCCCTAAAAAATAAAAGTAACGATAAAAATAAAAACAAAACATAAATCTGTTCTCTTCATAAAAAATTATATTATATTTCTGGTTAATAAAAAAAAAAAAAAATTTGGCAGTAACATGAAAATAAATTATGACTGTTCACAAAGTAAAAACGATTAAATCATTAACTTTTTAAACCAGGTGATTATTATTTATACTTTTTTTTTTACTTTTTCATTTGTTTATTAATTTATTTTGCAACTGTATACAATGTATAACAAGCAAAAGTGATGAGAGTGTAATTTGTGTACATATTATAAAATATATTACATACAATATATTATATATGTAATGTTACTTGAGACTTATGAACGACGACCATCTAGTGATTGAAGCCCTTAGTTCGCCACTATGACAAGCTTAAGCAGCTGCTAACTCAGAAACTTGACGTTATAGGGTTAAGATGGTCTCCTGGCCGGACGCTTCAGCCTCCGACTATGATTTGTAGGAAGTGCATTGGTGGACATATTCTGGATCAGAGGATTATGGTGCCAATTTAGTTTGGAATGGAATTTGGTGTAGCGAAATTGAGCTAGCACTGAGATGAATGGAACCTTTACATGGTTTCCGTGGTCAGATTGGATTGTATGGTTGGAGACGTAGAAGAGAGCATTAACTAATGTTTTTAGGATCTTGGATTCTAAGGTTTAACAGTGCCATAGAGTTGTATGCCGTATGTCAAAATTGGGGCTAGAAGAGCACAGTGTATAGCTTTTTCTTGTTCGTAGTCAGTTTTGAACGTTTGTCAAGTAGTCTTTTTAGCATTTTAAGTTGCAGACAATTCGTTTCATTCGAGCATGGGGTTCCATGTTAGTCATTTGTCTATATTCCGAGATATCGTATTTGGTTCGCAATGGAAATGATAATATTGTTAAATAAACATGAGAAAGAGTAAATGTTTCCAAGAAAAATTATAGCTCTTAGTATATGTAATTGATATAAATAGTTTAAAGAAAATCGTTGGAGGAATTGTCGAGTAAATGTCAAAAATGTGAAAAAAAAAAATCAGTAAAGTGGTACTTCCGGTTGAGAAATTTTGACGAACAACCTACATTGGATAGGTGGTAACTAAATGGAATATCCAGTTTGAACTTTCTCCGATTTTTCATTTGAGCCCTTATTAAACACCACATTTTGGACTCAGGGAACCTCAAAATGGGTATTTCCGATGAAAACTCGATATCGAAAATTTTACACGATTACAATCTTCCAATTACTAGGGGTAAGAGAAAGTAAAAATTTATAAATTAGGACTGTAATTACTGTAGTTACAAAAAGTTATGTAAGTTTCTCATATATGATTTCTTTTTGCAACATAATATGCGATTATAATTAATTCTGGTTCAAATGTATTATTATTGTCTACATTGTATGACACCATAGCATTATTTACTTTCTGAAAGATCAGAATCATACTTTATCTTTTAGAAAGCTAAATCTGTTCTACTCACTTCTACGGCCAATTATAAACAGAAGGCATTACTGTAAGGGTTCAAGCAATTTATATATAGAAATAAATTTAATTATGCAAGTACATGTCATAAGTAAAGAAGATCGAGGTACAGATGTCAGAATTATATACCTATCTGTCAGATTTCTGAAATTTAATTACTACTACTTTAACTATAAATAAATAATGAGATGGCAGCGGATGGATTTTTCCATGCTGTATAGTACTTTTCTATTTTGTTATTTTGCAAATATTTTAAGAATAAAGTACTATTATTATTATTATTATTATTATTATTATTATTATTATTATTATTATTATTATTCATATTATTATTATTATTATTCCTTATTGTTTTTCCCTCAGCATTTTAGCTGACCTTTAAAATGACGTACGGATTCGAAAAACAAGCACGCCATTCATTAATAATTAAAAATTAACAAATTTCCGAACTATTCTTGTTCCATAAGAACTACCGATTTCTGCATAATAGCAAACGATTTTTTTGATAGCTCAATAGCCTCCAGTCTATCCGGGGGACAATCTCAGTAGTAGACATAATTAGTGGGTGCATCTCCACTCGCTCCAATTTCCACTTTTCTCCATTGCGCTTCGCCTCCTCTTCGAGGTATGCATACTCTTGCAACTTTTCTGAGTTCTCGAATTCTGAATACGATGGGTTTTTGGAATTGCAATATCAATGAAAAATGCGGTGTTTTCTTGTTTATTTGTCTAACACAATATTTGGTCTGCTGCACTGTATGGTCCTATCAGCTAGTACCGTCCTGTCATAATGTAGTCTATACACTTCAGACTCTAGTACAGGGCTGGGCCTACATTTATAATAAGGAATACGTTGTACATTAAAACCACACTTTATTGCAAGCTCTTGTGCACTATCTGCGCTACCTGATTATGTCTACATAGATCTTCATTTTGCGCTAGCTTTCCGCACCCACTCAGGACATGTTGAATTGTCTCTGACTTCAAGTGGCACCTGCGGCAGCTATCTTATTTTTATTGTTGTTATTAATAAATAAAGTGAATTACATGTTTATCTGTGGTTGTTTTCTAATATAAAAAATATATTTTCAAAGTTGTTTGGTTTATTGGCTGTTTTTATTCTTTATATGTAATTTTCTGGGCGTGTTTAGTAAAACTGAACCACTTACAGCCTGAGTTTGTTTATTTAATAAATATTATGTAATAACACTTTCTTTTTCTCTCTTTTCCCTTAACGTTTCGGCATTCCACATACCATTATCAAAAGGTATTCTATGTTACATTTGTATCTTTATGGGTTTATAATATTTATTACCCAGCAGAGTTACCCACCATACTGCCTGCAAGCCAGGGATAACTCTTTTTTGCAGCCTGAAATAAAAAATTATAAAAATGAACAATAAAAAACACTAAAACTAACATATATAAAAAATCTAAATAAGGAGACACGTGGTGTATCTATATATAACAAACAGCTTATTTTAAATAGAATAAACACATTTAACGCAGATTCTATTTCAATCAAAGAGAATAAAAATGGCAAAATGACTAACAGATTAAAAAAATTTGATAACAATAAAAAATAACAAAGTTATGTAACAACTGATACACATAAATATTATAAACCCATAAAGATACAAATGTAACATAGAATACCTTTTGATAATGGCATGTGGAATGCCGAAACGTTAAGGGAAAAGAGAGAAAAAAAATGTTATTTTATAATATTTAAACCAACTCAGGCTGCAAGTGGCTAAGTTTTACTAAACACGCCCAGAAAATTACATATAAAAATATAAATTTTATTTTGTCTTTATCTCTTTGTCTGAATATTTGGTGGTGGGGGGGAATCATCAACCTTTAGGGTCATTAGCACCCCTAGAGCTGGGACGGCGCTCACCCCAACCATTTCCCGGCATCCAAGTCGGCGTCTTTGTTTCCAAAGGCGGTCGGAGCGTGATAAGCAAGGTAACTCCCGTTCTGTTTTCCCTTTAAAACATCGTGCTGGACGACGGGCGGGAGAGTGATAAGGGGATGTGCGCCAGCCTATTAGGCCACCAGTAAGAGAAGTGGGTCAATGAGTATTGCTGCCATTATGCTTGTATGAATATTAAAAAAAAAAATTACTGAGTATTTTCCTTATTTTATTAATTAATTGCCCCAATATAATAAATGATGTGGCAGTGCAAGTGTAAAGTTCAGCTTATTAAAAGCATACTGGTGTTCTGAGCCATGCTTAGATTTTTCCTAAAATGCTGGTTTATCCGTACTGACATGATATTTTTTGACTATTTTTATTTTCTCTCACTGTTGCTGGTAAGAGAAAGTATTTGCGATTGTGTCAAATTTTAGAAATTCAGTTTCCACCGGAAATACATGTTTTGAGGACTTCCGAGTGCCCCCAGAATTTAAAAAAAAAAAAAATGTGAATGGTGGAAGTTTAAACTTGGAACTCCGATTAGGTGCCATCAAAGTATCTGACACAAAGTTGAAATGCGTCTTTACTGAATGTTTCTTAATTTTTCTTTTCGCGATTTTCATTAAACTTCGTATACCATTTGTAACTATCACTTTTATTTTAAATATTTTTCCAGGATTATTGATTTCTAAGTTTCCTGGATATCAATAACGTCAAGCATTCTGTATCCTGTAAAGTATCATTTCATTGCAGTTTATGGCTTGTTTCAAATATATAATATTAAGGCACATTAGAAATACTGCCGCAATTCCACATTTGAGGAAAATAGTTCATCTAGAAATGCACCTTTACAGAATTGGTTTTTGAGAATTTGGGAATTTTCTCTTTAAAAGACCAACACGATTTTCTCTAAAATTGGGATGTTAAGTGCTCAGAAAAAATTAGATCACTTTTATTTAAAACATGTTTCCGGTAAATTTTAAATTTAAATTGCAACTATAGAGTCCACTCAGGTAAACATGGTAACCCCAGCCAGTCCGACTAAACGTTTATAAACTAAGCAAGCTTAAGGAAAATTTATTTTAGCACAATTGTATATTAATTGCAGTTAGAGAAAGTCGTGTGATTGTTGCACACCTGATTTTCACAATAATAAAGACACCATCAGCCGTGGTAATGTTTCTTTTTTTTAGAGAAATTTCCAACGATACCATAGTGCCATAAATAAATATGTACATTCTAAGTACGAGTAAAAATTAAAGAAAATAAAACTATGAAATTACCCAGTGGTGATGGCAATATATCAAATAAAATTTGTCACACACTGTCTGTACAGGGGATATCATAGAGGCCCAATAGTGTTTCTACTTGTATCAGATAAGTTGTCGAATAAGATACACTATATTAGTGAGTTGGATTGTGAGGTTAGGTTTCAATGCCATTTCTTATATCTGAGTTTGTTTACTTTTGGCAAGAAGGGAATATTCAAGATCAATGGTGGTTGATTTTGACTGGAAACAATTAGGAGCGGTGACTATTGTTCCCACGATTTTGTATTGTGGGATTAGATTCGATTGAGATTGTAAAGCTTGGTTCACAGTTCAATGCTCTTTATACTAATCGATTTAATGGCTCTTAGGGATGGATATTTAACTATTGTTTTGCACCATTGTTTAAGTGTTATTTTATTTGCCTGCAGTGCCCATTCTGGTCTTTTATGTCGTATAGGTGGGTTGTAAGTATTCTCTTGTGGATGTTCATCCAAAGTTGGCGGACATAATGGTAGAAAAGGGGAACAGGGGAAAGAAGTGCGGTAATTTTTAATATTTAGGTTCCCTAGTAATCTATACAAGCAATATAACGGCAGATATAAAGGATACATTACCGGCAAAAAGAGATGCTTGTTGTGGTTCAAAGACTTATCTTGTAAAGGAAAGTTAATATTACAAATCTATACATAATAAGGCTTGTAGTTACACGCCCACGAAACATTGGCGCTGAGCTAAAGTAACGAAAAGATTCTTAGGATATGGGCAAGATAAGA